>CACVCL010018637.1:0-125144 GCA_902729485.2 Mus minutoides | reverse complement strand
TTATTATTATTATTATTACTATTATTATTAAATCTAAGTAAAAGATCAGCACCTTGGTGAACGTATGATAGACTATCCAGGACTGTTAGGGAGCTGCCAAATCTATACAAGGCTGATGTGCAAAACTCTCCTTCAGATGATAAAGGGTTCTGGGTTCCACTGTTTATGCCATGGGTATTTCAAAGTCACGGGATTTAAAAAGGAAGAAACAGATTCAAAATGACAGTTGTTCCGGTGCAGGGCAGTAACGTTAAGAATGCAGAGGAAACACTAAGTTAATTTCAAGCCATTTGCTTCCGCTTGCACGATTAATCTTTCTAGGTAAACTTTTCTCTGCTGCTAATCTGTTAATGGCACAAACAACTTGTTCTGCAACTAAAAGGAAGCTTGTGCAAAATTCAGTAACTTGGCCTGGTTTAGACTGGAGCTAGCCAGATGTCCTGGGAGGTCAGCTCAACCTACCTCTTAGTGCAGGTGGTAAACTCGGCTGCCCTCACCCTGCCTCTGACATCTGCTTTGTCACTTTCTCTTGGTGACAGTACCTACTTGCCTATCCCAAGCAAGCAGGATCAATTCTTCCTCCACCTCCTTGGCTTCTTCCTCCTCGTCTCCCCCCCCCCCCCCCCCCCCCCCCCCCCCCCCCCCCCCCCCCCCCCCCCCCCCCCCCCCCCCCCCCCCCCCCCCCCCCCCCCACCCCCACAGCCTCAGGCTTTCTCCCACTAACAGGACTGTGCACAGAGGCCAGAGCAATGTAGATTCTTCTCATCCACAAACACAGCTTTGTGGAAACTCAAAGACGGGCACTTGCTCCCACTGCGAGTGTGGCATACCTTTTGGAAGGATCTTTCTGAAGACACAGTGACAATAGCTTTCTGAAGGACTTGCCGTATTTTTTCATCATTTCTTTATCCTCTACACCAGTTTCTAAAGTGGGCGGGTCATTTTGCAAAGTCAGCATTAGCACCTGCAGCCAAAACAAAGGAAGAGCAGAGACCTCTGTTGAGTGATGATGGAAGTTTCAGGGTTTCCACAGAAAGCATCCGCAGACATGCTCTTCCCATGACTTTAATGGTCCTAAAGCCGTGTGCTGAGAAGAACAAATTTTTCCTAGCATATCTGCCCTCCTTATCCTTTGGGTTATTCTCAAGGACAGAACTTATGAAATCTGCTCTGTGTGTTAAGAACGGTCTCTCAGAGCCACAGGGAAAAATGTTTCCTGGGAAGCCACTGGCTCTCCCAGGACCTCAGGGAACACGGGGCTGCAGCACAGGCTGATTGGGAAAGAGTGGTGGCCAGGAGACAAAGGGACATTCAAGTGTGAAGGCCATTCATAAGCAAAGAACCTGAGGTACTACCCCACCCACCCACCCCCACCCCTGCAACATAGCAGCAACCCTAAAAAATAAAGGCAGGGCATCCCAGGAGGTAAAGAGAACACAACATGAGAAAACTGCTAAAGGGGACTGGTTAAAAAAAAATGAAGTAAGATACTGATGGTCGGGATATAATCATAAGTTACAAAAAAAACTATAATCATATCCAAACAAAGTACAGTTTCAAGTCAAAAAGGAAATAATTCAACTTTCACACTAAGAGGAGCATTTATTTAAAAGCGAGTAGACTGTATAGCATACTATTGACCTACAAAATGAATGAACCTCCTTAATGCATAAATCAGGCCTAATTTATGCAAATTATATGCGTGTCAAGACTCCTTTGGAAGACTTTGAGGCGTGTGAATAGATGAATGTTAAAAGTGACTGTTGTCTGTGGAAGACAACAGCCAGAAGGAGAATGTGGGTCCCTGTGAACTGAAAAGGTTCCTGGTGAGTGACAAGCTGGGGTTATTAACAAGTATCTCTCCAGACTCAGGTGGGAAAAACACATGGAGACTGGGAGAGAAAGAAACAGAGAACATAAACGATGGATAAAAGACTGGATTCTTGAGTTCCTCTGGTATATTTTCCATAAAAAAAAAATCTCTTCTATGGTTTACATGTCAATGTCAAATTTTCTGCTAAAAAAGATCATTAAAAGGTGCTCATACATGCATTGAGTTTAACATTGACATTTGAACTATATTGAAATCTTAGACAGAAACAGACATAAAACAGGGTATGGGGCATACACTCATCAGTACTAACTGCTCTGCACAAGGAAGTCCTGGGCAAACCATGAAGAATAAGGGTTTATTTTGGGGGGTTTGTTTTTGTTTTTGTTTTTGTTTTAAAGATTTATTTATTTATTATATGTAAGTACACTGTAGCTGTCTTCAGATACTCCAGAAGAGGGCATCAGATTTCCTTACAGATGGTTGTAAGCCACCATGTGGTTGCTGGGATTTGAACTCTGGACCTTCGGAAGAGCAGTCGGGTGCTCTTACCCACTGAGCCATCTCACCAGCCCTGTTTTTGTTTTTAAGTAGGAAATTAACACCACTAAAGCATTAACAGAGATCAATTGTGGCAGGTGAGATCATTGGTATTCTTCCTTGCTATTTCTATTGGCACTATGAAGTTTTCTACAATAAGAAAGTACATGGAGGCGGGCTGGGGAATTGGAAAACAAACAGGGCTCAATCCCAAACCTCACATTCCCTAGAACGGGCTCTATCCCTAGGCTCCACCCCACTGCACACTTTATAAACACCACTAGAGTTAGGGAACCTATTTATGAACAGATTTCTTTCCTTTTAATTTTTCTAAAGACAAAAAGTTGAAAAATAAAATCAGCATAGACCAGAGTTTTGATGAAACATCTTCATCATTTTCCCTGAACAACGGCAGCCTCAAGACAAAGTCTACTTGGGGGAAATTAGAAACGCTGCCGCTATCTCAGAGGTAGAGCAGATAGGAGAATAACAAAAACCTGAAAATAGTACCCAAAGTATTTGGTGCCTCAAAACACCATGACTCACTCCATGAGATGAGCCACAACACCGCGCTCTGGGCGCGGGCTCAAAATGGAACAGACGATCTTTATTTTCCAAAGAAAAAAAGGAAGCAGCCTGGGACCCATCTGCAAATGGAACAGCCCTCTAATTCACTCTTAGACCGGGGCTGGGAGACCTGAGATCATCCTGCTCTTTCAAGAGTCCATAGGTCAGAGGCACGCATCTATTTGCTCTACACTGCTGCACTGAGGCAGAGTGCCTGGCATGCATGCACCACTTCGGTCAACTCAGCGCTAGAGAACGTGAGTCAGCCTTCAACTTGGCCGAATTCCCCCGCAAACTCCCACAAGTCTAAGCGGAAAATAAGCATGTTCAGGAGAACTGAAGAAGCCACGCCCCCCACCCCACCCCCACCCCCACCGTCCACCAACCCATCACAGCTCCAACCCTACGCGTCTCCCCAGCCGCCATTACTTTCATTGGAGGGTATTTGTGGTAAGGCGCTGCTCCGGTTGCTAATTCAATGGCAGTTATTCCAAAACTCCACATGTCAGCCTTGAAGTCATAGCCTCTCACCTAAAAAGGAGAAATAAGATGAAGAGAACAAACCAGCCACAATCATGTAGCAGGCCTGTTACACATCAGTGCATCCACTACTGTGTCAGATATCCAAAGCTGTTTATAGAATGCCAGTGTGGCTTGCGAAGGGCTAGCTAGCAATCAGGAATTTAAATCTACACTATATGTATGACACATTCTACTACAATAATTGGCTGAAATGAAATATTAACAACTGCAGTGCATCAGATCTGTGTTATGATGTTAGATTAATTGTGATATGTATTCTTGTACTATAACAACCAAGGTAATATTTTTTTTTTACCTGTTCCATGACTTCAGGGGCCATCCAACATGGGGTACCAACAAATGTTTTTCTGACTTTATTCCGTGTAACATCACCTCCTGTTGCTAAGAATGCACTTACTCCAAAATCTGAAAACAACAACAACAACAAAATCCACCTTATTTTATGTTCCACGTGGCTCATCAATTCTGATATCAATTCTCATCTCTCCCTGCTGAGCCCTAGGCAGTGATGGATGGCTGCAAACACACTCGTGGAGCGTCTCAGAAATATGCCAGGCTTGTCCTGCTGTCTGCCACCTGCCATTCTCTACCCTGCAGAGCATGCTATCAGAGGCCACCGGTCCAGGCAAGCTCACCAAACCATAGGATGTTTTCTACTAAACAGGTACAAAAAGTCACTTTTTCCTTTAATTGCAATGAAAGCATAAACACATTTCAAAATCCCAGAATATAAAATGTCTTGGCTTTTATCTAAGCTCTTTTGAAGTAAGAGCAGTATGTAATATAGTTACTTTTATATTTTATTGTGATTTTCTAGCCCATTTAATTCTAAGTTACCAATGTTCAAAACGTTAATTTTACAAAGAAAAAAAAAAGAATTCAGCCGGATGTGGTGGCTCATGCCTTTAATCCCAGCACTTGGGAGGCAGAGGCAGGCGGATTTCTGAGTTCGAGGCCAGCCTGGTCTACAGAGTGAGTTCCAGGACAGCCAGAGCTATACAGAGAAACCCTGTCTCGAAAAACCAAAAAAAAAAAAAGATTCATTCCATACCATCATGTCCGTGACTAAATAGTATATATTAATACCTTGGCCAAATCATAAAAGCAAGCCAACATATCAGGTGCCCAACGCTGACAACAAGCTTAAGTTTGTCCTTAAGCAAGTGGCTGCTCAAAGGAAGGACTGAGTCAACAAAGACTGGTTCCCTCTCCTCTCCCGCTTTGTTCCCTTGGAGTCTTAGTGATCCTGGATAATTTTCATTAAGTGTGGATGGGATGATATATAGAATTAAAAGTATCTCTTACCTTACTTCATTTATTAGGTGCATGTGTACGTGAGGGCTTGTGTTTGTGTGTGTGCATGCTTGTGGTGTGCACTTAAGTTTATCCGGTGTATGAGTGTATGCACATCCTGTACTTGTGGAGGTCAGAGGTCACTTGTCAGAGGTGCTTCTCATCTTCCACAGTATCAAGGCTGCTTCTGCAGTCCTACAGACTACAGCCTCCCTGGCAAGCCACAAACCTGCAGGTTCTCCTCACTGGGATCACTTCTTCATATCGGGCTCTCAACCGTGAGTTCCAGGGATCAGACTCATATCCTTCAGGCTTATGAGTCAATCACTTTTACCCCGAGAGCTGTCACACTGGCCAAAACTATCAAACACTTCCTAACACCCATTACATATTAGACATTTGGTGTGTGAGATTACTTTGGTATAGTAGATATGCATATAGACAAATCTGCAAAAGTAACTTCTATAGTTGACAGCAGTGAACAGCTGCTGCTTATTAATGCATGCATCCTCATTTACATTTTTGCATATTGAGGAAAAGCAGGTTATAAATTAAGGCGCCAACTACTCGGGACTAGAATACTTACTTCTTGAGTAACAATCACATCAAGAATCCCCAGAGAGTGAAGTGGTAGATAGAAAGGTCAGGGTGGAACAATACATGCCATTTACCCCAACACTTGGAGGCACAGGCCAGCTAGGGATACATAGTAAGGCTCTGTCTGTCAAAAACGGGTACAAGCCAACACACATCGCAGGATGCTCTGCAGTATGATCGCTGCAATGCTGCTCTAACCGGATTTTGTTCTGCTGGTTTCTTTTGTTGACTGTCAGAATGGCAGGACTTACAAAGAACTACCTCAAGTACAAACCTACACCAAAGGCATATGGGGGTTTGCTTTAGACTGCTGGCACTGTTACACAGCAGTGTAATTTAGCAGGAAGACTGTAACTAGCCCCATAAGTGCAAATATGTTAGCTTTAGTTACAGTTCAACATATTCATCTCCCAGCAGGATATCAGTTACAAGCAAATGAACTGAAAATTAGGAAATGGCATATTTGATACACTGCTACTTGCATGTTAATAATGAATGTAAGTTATATTTCGAAAAAAATGCCATACAACTTAATTTACATATACAGAGCCTACTCTGAAATTCTTTGGATGACTACACCACAGTTGCTCACAGAGGAATCAAGTGAACTGTCATTTGTAAGTACCCGTTACTCATGACTTACTATTCTAAGGCTTTTAAACATATAAATTTTAATTTAACTTATATTTCCCACATGAAGTTCAACAGAGAATTCAACACTTTATTTTTATCGAAATAATCTTACCATATGATAATCTTGAATAAATATATATTATCTATAAATAATGCAGATAAAAGGCCGCTTTGAGGAAATATTAGATTCTTATACTAAAGGTAACATTTAAAGATGTGTGCCAACAAAACTATAGTTATTAATTCCTTAAAATTCTACCTGCTTACCTTTTACATTGAAAAGCTAAAAAAAAAAAAAGAGCTAAGAAAGATACATAGTAGCAATGAACTATTGACAAGGCCTCTTCCATGTATCTTCCATGACTCATACTCCTCACATACTTGTTCACAGCCTCAGCTGAGAACATCTACTTTAAAGTCAAAAACAGATGGTTAAATGTCTTTTAGAGCTCAACAAAAAAAATGGAAAAAAAAAATCCAGAGCATAAACCATCAATCCTAACATCCACTCGGCACTACAACTGCAGGAGAGTTACAATTTGTAACTATGTGTGGCTAATATGTACATAGAACAATGTATCCGTACTGAGAAACAGATCTTTGACAGAGGACACAGTGTACTTATACAAACAGGAAAAGCGTATATTCTGTTCTGTTCAGACAGTATACATGTGACAGTGAGAACAAGGAGGGGAAGAATGGTGTAGAGAAACTGGGTTCTCCTAGGGGTGCCAACATACAGCTGATTGTGGCCAGACATCCTTGGGTCAGAAATCATGCACATTTTTTTTCTGGCAACAGAGACTCAAATGAATCCAGCCAGCCCCGCTGCAGATGTCAGTAAAAGCTGCTGTAGGGAAACAGCCAGGAAGAGCTCTGTCACCTTAGCAGGGAAGGGCTCCAGACTCTTCTGAGTACATTCACAAGGATCCTTTCCTTTCCCAAGTCAGGTCCTCCTTTAAGCCAACTTACTTTTTCCCAAAAGTGCTGTGGCAGCCTCCTGGATCCCCATCTCCTGCTCCTCTCAGACCCAGGCTCAAGCAAAGAAAGAGGCCTCTTTATGTCACAGGCCCAAGGCCTCCTTAAAAGCCTAGTAAGACACTCTTGCCCCTTAGGGTGAAATCAAAGCCCCTTAGTCTAACACATAAATATGGACCCTTTCCTCATCTGCACATCTGTCCCTGCTCCCAGATCCAACTAGGACCTCCAGCCCCACCAAAATGTTTTCCACTGATGTCAGTAGCTCCTCATGTGCCTAGTTCACATATGATGTCTGTGCTTAGCATACAGGGTTCCCTCTACCACTTGACTGCAGGCAGAGTATTGAGTCCACAGGCATCCCTGGCATCTTGACCATTGACAATTCCCTTGATCTACATTCATCATGCCTGCCTATTCTGTCAAGTATCATTTGAGATACTTTGGTCATCTTTCTCATGAATATACAAATGGAAAGCCTTGAAGAAGATCTGTAGCACTGTAGTTATCTGATTTTGAGACGGACATACACTAAAAGACAGAAGGTAGGAGTCATGGTGTCCAAGACTGACACCAGCCCACTCACTCCTCGACTGTTACTCGTAACCTTTCTGGACCTCTGACTGCTTGTTAGTTCTTACCAGATTTATCAATTAGGTCTAGTTTTCTTTTCCTTCCATTTCAGAAGTCTAAAACTTTCCTTCTGGTAATGGACAGCATATTGTTCTCACCTTTTAACAAATGGCATAAGGGGACCACAAGGCGAGGGGCATCAGCATTCTTCAGTAGTGGGCATGAAACGAGTAAGAAAAATAGGCTCCCTGATCTTAAGATGTTACTATCTCAGGAGGACAAGAGACGAAGAAACACACAAAAGCACAACATGGACAACCAAATGTTATGGTGTCTGTGTGAGAGGTCACACAAGTGGTGACTGTTACCATAGACAATACCCAAAATGGACCTTGGACCAGGCCTTGAAAATGAGGTAAGGAGATGCACAAGTAAGCTGACAGGAAACCAATTCCAGACAAAGGCACTGTGTGGGCAAAGCCCGAGCTTGGAGCCAAGGAGAAAAACTTGGACAGCTTCAAGGGTCAGAGTTTCTACAAGGGCTGTGAGAAACCATAGCAGAGGCAGGTCCTGAGGACCATGGTCCCTGTGACTAGGGACGGACGCTTGATGCTCAGCTTCAGTGCTGGGAAGGCTGGGCTCTACAGGGAGTCCTGGGTCTCCCTCAGCAACCTCCCACCCAGGTCTCAGGCAAGCGTCTACCACTCAACCAGGGAAGGGAGTGGTCAGAGGGGAAACACAGACTGCAGCTGCTGCCTTCCCAGATTCCCAGAGAAAACAAACAGCAGCGTCTTTACAGAAAAGCTCCCTTGCTTCTTTTACTGTTGGCAACAAATCCATATTTTCAAAAAAGAAAGCAAAAAAACAATGGGAAAAGGCAATTCCTCCTGCCTGATTTAGTCTACACAATTAGTCTGCCAGTTATGTTGTTAAAATGTCTAAAATCAACGCATACAGTGTGATATTCTACTTGTTATACCACATATAACTGAGAGGCTCAGCTGGCCTTGGAGGGGTCCTGGAAACCCCTGATTACCAGAAACCGCTAAGGACATTCTTGTTCTTAGTATCTAACTATAGACAAGTAAGAGTAAGGTCAAATGCCAGCGCTGTATGTCATCAGAAAACAGTGACCTCTCCAGAGCCTAATGAATGCTGGGAAGCAGCCTTTAATTTTGACAATGGAGACTCTCAGCCCAGAAAAGTTGTAAAGCATTTGAGAGCTTTTTCTTCACCTTACATGAAAAAAAAAAAAAAAAAAAAACCAGTCAGACCCAAATAGAGTCACTCCCTGGTGTTCCTGTGTAGACTTGGTTTACTGATGCCAAATACAAGGACAAAAGAGACCTGCGTGCAAACTCCTGGTGTGCCTGCCGCAAGGGAACTTCTTCTTCTTCTTTTTTTTTTTTTTTTTGTATACAACAGAGTATATTTAGGACATGGGGAGGGGAGTTAAGAGAGTAGCAGAGGCAGAGAAAGGCAGAGAGGAGAGAAGTAGAGGCTGGCCCTGGCCATGACCACATAGAGAGAGGGGGGAAGGGAATAGGGAGAGAGGGGGAGCAAGGAGACAAGAGGCAAGGGAGAGAAGCAGGAGTACTTCTTATTCACCTACAGGGAAGGAGACAGTGACTGCCCTGAGCTTACAGGATGAACTGGGAGAACCTTCTAGGGGCTCACTTGCTAATGAATAGCGAAATTAGTCTAAAAATCAACATCATTAAGAGTTAGGAAGGGAGGAATGAAGTATCCACGTGTTGATCTTCCTTCTTGATTTTCTTGTGTTTTGGGAATTGTATCTTGGGTGTTCTAGGTTTCTGGGCTAATATCCACTTACCAGTGAGTGCATATCAAGAATAGGGAATAAAGTATCCCTGGAAGGAGCTGCAGAGACAGAGTTTGGAGCTAAGACGAAAGGATGGACCATCCAGAGACTGCCCCACCCGGGGATCCATCCCATAATCAGCCACCAAATGCAGACACTATTGCATATACCAGCAAGATTTTGCTGAAGGGACCCTGATATTATAGCTGTCTCCTGTGAGGCTATGCCAGTACCTGGCAAATACAGAAGTGGATGCTCACAGTCATCTATAGGATGGAACACAGGGCCCCCAATGGAGGAGCTAGAGAAAGTACCCAAGAGCTGAAGGGGTCTGCAACCCTATAGGTGGAACAACAATATGAACTAATCAGTACCCCCAGAGCTAGTGTCTCTAGCTGCATATGTAGCAGAAGATGGCCTAGTCGGCCATCATTGGGAAGAGAGAGCCCTTGGTCTTGCAATCTTTATATGTCCCAGTACAGGGGAACGCCAGGGACAAGAAGTGGGAGTGAGTGGGTAGGGGAGCAGGGCGGGGGGAGGGCATAGGGGACTTTTGGGATAGCATTTGAAATGTAAATGAAGAAAATATCTAATAATAATTAAAAAAGAACTTGAAAAAAAAGTTAGGCAGGGGTCTGTGACATCACCACCCTTGCCTATCACAACTTTCCTTTGTACCGGCCAAGCTCTAAAGTAGCAGCTATGGTAGAGAGGCAATTCAATAGGTATCAGTACTTGCCATTAATCAGCCAATAAAATGTAGTATTTTAATCTATATATATTATTAATATATTACATTGGTATATAATATAAATATATTATAAATTATAAATATATATTCATATACACACACATATATATGTATATATATAAACCTTCGTAGGGAACACAGGGACCCTGGGTCAGCTCAACATCTGGTACAGAAAAACAGAATTACATTTGATAGTTCAGAACTTTCTAAAGGTAATTTACAACATATAGGACAAACAGCAGGCTTTTGGTACTCCCCAGTGGCTAGCTGAAGAGAGAAGGTACCCTCACAGCCTTGCGGCGGGAGTCCTGGAGAGGTTTAGCTACCAGCTGCCCCTGTTACTAGAGGCCAAGGTTTTATAAAGTCAAGCAGCTGAGTGCGAAGCCCTTTATGAGTGGCTGTTTATACTGGGGGGTTTGGGGGCGGTGTCACAGCAAAGAAAACTTGCACCTGGTCCAACCAGCAACAGGGACCAAAGTGGCTGTCTCCAGAGAAGAAATATTGGAAAAGCCCACACAAAATTGCTCAGGAAAGGAAAGGGGCTGGTGGGGGGGGGGGGGCAGCTGCAATTAACAGAGTAGGATCCATGCCTTAGTGGATACTGGAATCGGAAAGGTCGAAGGACAAGAAGACTCGAGACTTGCCAAAGAACACAGTGACAGAGGGAAGAAAATAAAATCACAGTCCTTCTAAAAGCGAAGCTCAAAATGAAGCATAGGGGAATTAATGTTAACATCCAAGCTTTCCTAGTGTAAAGGCCAAGTTGTGGTTACACAGCTCAGAAAGAAGAGTTCCAGGTTCTCCAGTCAAAAGTTCTCTTCATGTCATCAAAAACAATCTCTTAATAATTGAACCTTAAGATGGGTTTTTTATTGTTAGTTTTTAGTGATGGGTTTTTTTGTTTGTTTGTTTTTGTTTTGCTTTCTTTTCTAGTTTCTCCACCCCCTTTATGAGTGGCTGTCAACTGAAATGCACTTCTGAATTCCTAGTTAGCGTCCTCAGCCCTGCCAGAGTCTTGGCTTCTCTGAGGCCCACAGGTTCCTTAAACTGGCAGACCCCCAACAAGCACAGACAGGACATTGAGGCTGAAATCACTACTGTGCGACCTATATAGTAACAGATGTAAAAAACAGATGCAAACTCATCTCAGTTCTGCTAGGAACCAACTATAGTGTGTGGTTTTTAACAATGTATCTCAGCTGGGTGTGGTGGCACACACACCTTTAATCCCAGCACTTAGGCAGGTGGATCTCTGAGTTCGAGGCCAGCCTGGTCTACAAAGTTCCAGTACAGCCAAGGCTACACAAGAAATCCTGTCTCAAAAAACAAAAAAAAACAAAAAAACAACAAGAGACATGTATTGCATGTCTCTTGTGCAGATTATACTGGGGTGGGGGACGGTGTCAGTATGTACTGAGATATTTGTCAGCATTAGTGGACCTTGTTCAGCCCTCAGCAGGGTGCAAGGCCTGGGCCTAGATAGACACCATGAGCTCACAACGTTGTGCTTCAGACACAACTACCTTTGCAGGGTGACCAGATGTGAGGAAATGCATGAGTGACCTTTGCATGGGGCAATAGATATGAATAATAATAACAACGACAACAGATGACACTCATCTGCCCCTGTGTGCCACCACGCCCGAGAGCTGGGATCAAAGGTGTGCGTCACCATGCCCGGCTTGCCTCCATTTCTTAGAGACAGAAGAAAAGCAGGACCCGGAGAGGCGTGGTTTCCACAACTACAGACTCAGGTGTGCCTCTTTCAAGTGCGGTACACTTTACTAATTCTTCCTAAAGTCATTCCTCCTAAAGTTGAGCTTTGACCTTGGAACTCTGGTCAACTCTCCAATACCCTCAAGATTGGCACTGGGAAATGAGGAAACTCTCCCAAGGCCAGAAGTCAGCATGCCTGAGGAGCCACCCGGCTTCCTGTACTGCCACTTCCCAAGGTAAGGTTCCCCAACTGTCACAAGAGCCAGCCAAGTGCCATCAGCTTCTAGAACTGACCAAGTAATAGACCGGTTGTTTCACTTTTCTAATGAGTGATTAAATCTGGTCTTTGTCCACCAGTTTATCTGTGCTTATGAATTAGATCACAGCGACCTCTAGCTTTCTTGGAGCCTTGCCATCCTCAAAATGTCTTTGGGCCCCCGGGCACTGAGAGCCAAGTCTAAGTGGAAAGCCGGAGGCCACAACCTCCTTCCTATCAGCTGGAAAAGCCGCAGCTGAAGAACAGAGAGTTTGGGGTAGTACTTCCTCGAAGGAGGCAGAGGGGACACTGTAAGTGTCCAATTGAGCACCAAATCTGGGTTTTAGAACCCTGCTCAAAAGAACTCAAACACCACTGTCCGGGGCCAGGAGCAGAATTCAAAGCTAAGGGGATGGAGCCCAGATGCAGCCAAGTCCTGGGACAGCAGCCACCTGCACTTAACAGGGCTCCTTTCCTTCTAGAAAACTTTCCCCTCTATCCTGACAGTGGCTTTTCAGCAGAGTCACTAAAATGAGCCTAACTGCCTGCCACAGGGCCACATGCACAGTGACTGGGGAGGTTAGAAGATACCAAGTGAGATCCGAGGGGAGTAGACTGCGAGCTCTTGTGGGAAGGTCTGCACCTAAATGGGCTCCTTTGCCTCCCAAGCTCCTCTTCCTGTGCCAGATGCAACAGCAGCCAAAGGCAGGTGCTCCTGGCCCGGAGAGCGGTGCCTGGGTTCTGCCGAGCAGGGTCAGAAACAAAGAGGTATGGTGTTCACCCAGACACAGCAGACATAGCAAGGAAACAGGAAAGAGACCTTGACCTTCACGATGCCCTGCAGCAACTGCGAAACCATGTGGCCAAGATTCCTGGATACGGGAGCTATTCCAATGTCCTTGCTGCTTAATCTCCTGTTAGACAACAACTCTAGGACTTGTACCCACAGGCTTAACACTTACAGTCCCCTGTCTCCCTCCAACCCAACCGTGTGCACTGCCACACTGCCTGGCCGCCAAGAGTTAACAAATACACCAAAGACCAGAGTTGTTGCAATCCCCAAAAAGATTTGGTTTTAAGAGAAAAAAAATCAGCAAGAAAAGAGTTGATTACGCATTGCAATTTTTTATTATAAAACAGCTCCGGCATTAGCACAGCTCTTAATGCCAGGGGCATAACTCAAGATGAATAATTGCAGAAGTGTCTCAAGGGGGATGAAGCACATACTGAAAACAAAGTCTTAACTTTTGCTTGCTATTTGTAGCAATAATTCCACAACCTTGACCAGAACAGCACACTTCTAGGAAATAGAAAAGAGAGCTATCTTTAAGACTCTGCAGTCTAGACTCTCAGAGTGTCTGTAGTTCAGAGACTGGAATGAGCCGGGTCACCTGGGAGCATCTCAGAAATGCAGGGTCTCAGGTCCCAGCCCGGAGTCACTGGATTAGAATCTGCACGAGGGCAAGATGCTCAGCCAACTCACTGGGCACCAAAGTTGAGGTTTCCTGGCCAATTACTGTGCCTGGAAGACCGCAGTGCACGGAAACTCCCCAGCTTCCCCCATTCGTCTCTTAGAAGAGAACCACAGCTGTGAAAAGAGAATGTAGGGAACAGTATATGTGTCCATAAGGTCACATAGTTTGTGATGCAGTATGTCCAAGGGCAACACAAGTGTAAGTGACATGTGACAGTCAACTACCTAATCCAGTGACTCTCAACTGTGCCCATTGCGTCCAGCGGGCCAAGTAGGCAAGCACAGTCACACCTCTACAGGGATTCAGGAGCTTGGAATTAATGTCTAAGCGCATTCCTGTCAACTGCCCATCACTAACAGCTGCTCAGCAGAGAGGCTCAGTACAGGGAGAGAAGCTGTGGCGACTGTTTTCCACGCAGAAGGTTACAGCCCCCGATCTTTCCCACTCGTGAGGACACTGCCAAACTAAGGGTAAAATGTCATCTCATCACACCAATAGCCATGAACCCACTCGTCTTTTAAGGGACCTGATAGTCGTGTTGGTAACTGAGCTACAATTAGTCACCAAATGCTTGCTCGCCGCCTGCCCTGCTCTAGAGAGAACCAGAGTCTGTGGAGTGTGTGGGGAGAGCAGAATCATCTAAAGACACCACTGCTGCCCCCACCATTTGCCCGCCCCCAGGCCCCTGCCTTTCATTTTGCATTTCTCCCTCTTACAAGCAAATGGCGCTCGCTGATCTGGTCTGACATTACTAGCTGAGGCCGCCATCCATAGGATAGTGGCTGAGGTATTCACAGTCCAAAACCAGGATCCTGTGGAATTTCCTGAGTCTGGGCCCTGGAGGGTCACTTGTCAGCTGTTCTGGACAAATGCATGTTCCCCATCAATGAGTGAGAGAGAAGGGTACTCCTGATGGTCTTGGAAAACATCAGACAATGACAATTTCACTTTTTCTGACAGCAAAATAAGAGGAGAAACTACATGACATGCTTTTACATTCCTGAAAGGAAGACTTTTAAATGTAAAAATAAAGTAAAGAGAAGGCAAGCATACCCAGACTCAGGGTATCATCTAGGCAGATTCTCCATATTTCCACCAACCAGTTTCCTCCCAATGTGTCTAGGAAACTGGAGTCCAGCTATGTTGAAGGTCCAGGCAGAAACCAGTTTTCTCCCGTACAATGATAGACCAATCAACGGTCAACTTCCTATTGAATATGACTCTTACTGTGAACAGAGGAAAACCACGTTTCCCAGTGCACAGAAAGGCTAATTTAAAGACATTCTGACAGTGGTAGCCACAGACACAAAACCAGGCTTAATCATATCCTCCTCCATGCCCAAAACAGTCTGCTGGTTTGTATAAAACAGGACTGGAAAGGTCTTTAGTGCTTACAGTTAATGAGGAGCCCCAAAAACGTTTTGATACAAGATAGGCCCTTGGAGAGCATGTTGTCAACTATCCTCATTTTCCAGTTGAAGGAACTGATCCCTAGAGCAGCTGAACTGTCAGAAAGTATAGAGTTAAAGTTCCTATGGGAGGGTGAGGTGGGGGGGGGGCTCCACCGCAGGCACTGCAAGGGCAGTCTGAGGAGACCTGAGAGCAATCTGTCTGCATGACCTTCTGACGGACTGACTGAACTTCCACACACAAGTCTGTGAGGGCTCAGCAGTGCTGGGATCCCTCAGCGCTGAAGCCTGCTCTGCGGAGCAGCCAGCACTGCTCTGAGGTAAACACAAGGATCATTTCCAAAGCCAGAGTCACCCATCTTTTCTGCAGCCGGCCATATCCAAAAAGACAGGCACGTGCATCTTAGAACAAATATTAATACTTATAAATTTCCAATGCAACAATTATACACCCGCAGGTAGTCTTTTTCAGGCGAATCTCTACTGAACTGGCTCCATTACCACAGGCTTCTATGAAACCACAACCACCTGTCTGTACACTTGAAAGAGGCAGACCTTCTGGGAGATGGTGAGAATAGCCCCAGTTGCCACAAGCACTCAAGGAAACAACTGACATCATTTTTTTTTTTGCAAAGTTCTAAGAAGGATTAATGGGGGATAACAAAATATTCAAAGAATCTGCAGGATTTCCAATCTGCCATAAGGAAAACTTGCACACGTAAAACAACTAATTATTAATAGTATTCATGAGACTTGGTTACTCAGTATTTTAAGCTCTTTTGCTATTTATCAGGTTCTCACTCAGCACCCCAAGGCAGCTAGCCTAGCCAAGGTCGAGATTCAGTGCAGACTCTGTCTCAAAAAGGTAAGGTGGAAAGGGATGGATGGAGACACCAAACACTAACCTCTTTGCCTCCGCAGGGGCAGGCGAGGGCAAGCACAACCACACAAGCCCCTGGGCACACCCGTGCACAAACCACACTGAGAAGACTAATGAGGAAGAGGACGTATGAGGAAGACACTCAAAGATGAGCTATGGGCTCCACACATGTGCACATACATGAATACCCTCCTGCCAGTAACATGAACAAATGCACACCCCACACATGTACACACAGGTACATATACTATCTTACAGTTAAACATGTCGTGCCTGTTTCACTTTCATTCTGTCTTTGATGGCAAGAATATTCCCACTGTCTGCCACTCTGTCAACTCTGAGGACCGTGTGCAAAGGCTTGATATATATATATATATATATATATATATATATATATATATATATATATATATATATATCAACTAGTCCTTGAAGATACACTGAGCCCCGAGCATCACCTTTTGCCAAGGAGGGCACAACAGACCTTAACAAGTAAAAAATGGGGAAAATAAATGAAAAAAAATCAATGTGCTAATGGACTCAAACTTATTCTTTTGGTCTAAGACTCGAGTTTTGCCCAGATCTCTACAGTTTTTATAACATATGAAAGTTACTGGTGATAATTAAAGCCCTGAAAAGAAGGAAGTTGAAAAAAGGAGAGAAGGAAGGCAGAAAGGGAGGGAGGGAGGGAAAGAGACTGCATTGCTTCTACTTCCCTGATGCTCAGCCCCGCCCCCGCCCCCGCCCCGCCCCCTCCCCGCGCAGTTGGGTGCGCACAGCTGAGGAAGGACTCCCGCAGGAAGCAGGGCAGAGTACTTCTTCCTTGCTGGATTCACCCTGTAAACTTCCTTGAGTTATTGCCCAAGCTAATCCTAGCAGCTGCCAAGGGGGGTGGGGGGAAAGCTGCTCTTGGTCTGTCCCAGGTGCCTCTGGATGATGGCGTACAGCTGATCGCACCCTGGGCTCCTGCGAGAGGTGTCACCAAATATCATCAGCTATCAAAATCCTCCAAGCCAAGAAGTCACATCAACTTACTCTCCTTACTAATAAAAGTAATTAAGAAAAAAAGAAAAACTAGTCTCTGAGATTTTTCTTATAATTACTTATACCATAATTTGCATGGTAATGAACTATCCCTGAATCTCAAAACAAGTATTTCGGTTGACTACAAAGCAACTCATACCCACCACAGGTCCTAACCCATCTGTGGACTCTAGGCATACCTAATGTCCATGTTTTCTCTGCTTCACGCTCCTCTGATTTCATTCACTGTTTAATCCATAGTTACCCAGGGCAAAGCAATAGTAAAGGTTTTTTTGTTTTTTGTTTTTTGCATTAAGAAACTATCTTTGGTGAGGTGCACTGGCCCGCCTGCCACAATCCCTGCATTCAGGAGGTGGAAACAGGATTCTGAGATCAAGAACAGGTGGGCAACAAATGAGCGAGCCTGTCTCTAAAACAAAAACCCACTTTCGGCTTTAGGGGAAAATGCAAGTGCGTATGTGTCTGGATATTTGAAATACTCTCACCTCTTTCCTGACCCGTTGTTATACAAGCTTATTCAGTTAATATATCAACTGTGCCTTATACCACCCACAGGCTCCTTGACTTGCAGGAGGCGGGGCCTCCATCATGTGTCCCAGTCAGATCACAGTCCCCAAACCTTCCTGAACCCCTCCCCCTGTCAGGCACTCTCTGGTGAAGTAACCATAAACAACAGTTTCTAGCTTTTGGGAGCTACCTGGTTTGGAAGGAAAAGAGAAAAGGAGGGCCCCAGTTTCCACAGGGTACCCCAGGCTAGATCAAGTGAGGGTATGCAGAGACCATGTTCGAAGTTCTTAGGGGCTCAACCAAGTGAGGCCGGATTAGGGAAGGAGAGGATGGGAAGGGTTTCACAAGGAGTGGCTGCCAGAACTAGAGGTGTAGGGTAGATGGTGTGAGCAAAGGAGAGAGGGTCCTGAAGACCAGGAGCACGTGTAGAGGAGACACAGCCACAGGCAGGTCCTCCCTCCTCTGCACAGTCATGGGTGTGTGTGTGGGGGGGGCTCTCTTAATTTACTCCATCAGTCTGTTTTAAACTGTAGGCCAGGAAGTGACCTGGGAAGTACACAGTGGACTCTTCCCTCATTCATAATGGGGAATGAAAGGGGCAAACGAAGGGGACCAGCAAAGGAATGGGGTAGGAGGTCGGGCGGTAGGCAGAGCCCTGCCCTTAACCACTTCCTTGTCATCTTGCAACACTGAAAAAAAAAAAAAAAAGGTAAAGCCCCTGCCCCCTCCCGCAAGCCGGCCACAGTTAGCTGACTGCAAAATGGAAATGTTTTAACCATGCTCTGGTGTTTCATTATCACAGTTACATGCAGACTACATGGTTCCGGGCCCAGAATGAGCAACACCGGTTTCCAAGTAGGCTTCCCAGTGAGAGTCAGAGCACACACTCTGGGCTGGTGTCAATGAATACAACACAGACTCTGACAGCAACTACTCTGGGACTCACTTCCTCTCAGAGAATGCCCATATTCATCAAAGACTGCTTCCAGGATCGATCGAGTTTCCATATTATCTTGCTGCAAGCATCAGCCTCTCTCATGAACCTCCAGCGACCTCCCTCAGTACCAAGGAAGACAGAAGGAACACAAATACCCCACCCCGAGTAGGTTTAAAACATCAATCACACACAGTCCCCACTTTTCCCCTGAGAATAGTACTAATACACTGTGGAGCACTGTGGGGGTCAGGGGGGGGCGTTGGACAAGAGTGAGGTGGAGACCTATCCAAACCCCTGAAAATCTCATCTTGAAACAAGCAGGAATAAGGATCGCTCCCTCCCTGTTCAGTGCCTGCATGCTCCGGGGCAAGTAACCCCTACTACCACCACTGAGGTAGTCATGTAGCCTGATGGCCAAATTACAGGTTAAGCTTCCTCTCTCCCTGTAAGGACATGTCAGGCAGGCACCTGGAATTCCTCTTCACGTCAACGAAGCATTCCCAGCATCTCAGCCCCAGCCAAGAATGGACATTCACCCCGAAAACCCTGTCCACTCTCCAAGATTTATAAATAGCCCTTATAACCCCTGAATAAAGAAAGCTGTAACAGGGGAAACTACTCCAGAGAAGGCTCCTTTCTCCCCCAGCATGCAAGACCTGCGTACCCACCCCACCTGGACAAGCTTCTTTCCTTTTATTTCTGGCCTGGTGTGAGCTGGCGTCCGAATACCCGGAGGGCAGAACCAGAGCCAGCAGGCAGTGCACTGAAAAGAAGTTTCCTAGCAAGCTTCTTTGGCCGTTTCTGTTAGGGAGATTTCAGTCTTCAAAACACAGCAGAAGCTGACCCTGGGTCTAAGGATGAAAAGGACATCATCTCCCTCCCAGCAAGCAGAGCTTAAGGAAGTCAAACCAGCTAAATGGGATGCACCCGGTTATGTTAAGGCTGGTGTGAGGGGAACTTTCCAGTGTCCTGTGCTCCTTAGCCCAGTTGGACTCAACTTCTCTGTTACAGAAGATCTAGAAACCAAAACAAACCTTAACAGTCTTAAGCGCAGTTGGTGTCCATAAGTCTACAATAAACTTTCCAACAGGGAGCTTAAAGGAAGCAGAAATCTGTTTCACAATGTTCAGAGGGCTAGGAATCCGACATCAAGACACCAGTGCATCCGGTCTGGTGTGGCCCTGCTCTCTGGTAGTTCCGCAGCAAGTGAAGGATGTGTCTTCACACCACTGGAGGCACCTCTAGCAGCCTCCTTTATACAGCCACTTATCCTTACCACAAGACCTGTTGCACCTCAGGAGTCCCAGGAGTCCCAGTGGTAATGAGGTCCCCACCGTGAGTTTACAGGGGACCCAGAAACATCCAGACCACGGTGTACATAACTCCTAAATGGCAAAGCATGTGCATGTGTGAGCATGACATCTGCATCTAGAAAGGTCTTTGGAAATCATGTTTTAAGGGTGGTGATGGTGACATACCACATGCCTGGAATCCCAGCACGGGAGGGAGAGGCAGCATGGGAGCTAGGAGTTCCAGGCCAGCCTGGGTCACACAGACTCTACCATGGCTCAACAGCAAGACACGGTTGGGAAAAAAAAACACAAAAACAAAAACTACCAGATTTTTTTTTTGAGACAGGGTTTCTCTGTATAGCCCTGGCTGTCCTGGAACTCACTCTGTAGACCAGGCTGGCCTCGTACTTGGAAATCCACCTGCCTCTGCCTCCCAAGTGCTGGGATTAAAGGCGTGCGCCACCACACCCAGCTAATTATCAGATTTTTAAATCCACATTTTTACAAGAGAGTAAGGATAATAGGCCACAGTATCCTACAGTAAATAGATTTGTCGTTGACCTCCCCAAAGTGACCTGTTCATTATTCATTCATGTTTGCTTAAAATTCTCTTTCTCTCTCTCTCTCTCTCTCTCTCTCTCTCTCTCTCTCTCTCTCTCTCTCTCTCTCTCATGAATTCTGGACAAGCGGGCTTAGTCACTTGCCAGACAAAGCACTGAGATTTCCGTGACTGAATAAATGGTGAGTGGTGGGAAGAGCCCAACTCTCAAACAATCACACCCCCTTTCATCACATACCGTGGTAAGACCTATTTGTCTCATTTCCTAAGACACGCAGTCCGCCTTTACGGTGACAGAGTGACACACAGGCTTTCCAAGGGCAGCGTATAAAGTGGAAGGCATTTTATTTAATCCTCAGGAGGTTACCCTCTCCGGTTTTTAATCGTGACACAGAAGCTGACTTTTCCACACATGGGGTGGGGGTGGGGGTGTCTGTGTAGCCCTAACTGTCCTGGAATTTGCTCTGTAGACCAGATTGGCCTTGAACTCACAGAGTTCTGGCTTCCTCTGCCACTCCAGGTGTGTGCCACCACCAGGCGGCAACCTTTATCAATCTTAAGAGTCTGTGTGTGGTGTTGGGGTTGGAGAGATAGTTCAATGTTTAAGAGCAGAAGAGCCAGTTAAATTCCTAGGTTCAGTTCCCAACACCCATATGGCAGCTCACAACTGTTTGTAACTCCCCGTTCTAGGGGACCAACACACATGGCAGGCAAAACACCAATGTACATAAAATATAATAAAATAAAATAAACCAAGGACTGGAGAGATGGCTCAGAGGTTAAGAGCACTGACTGCTCTTCCAGAGGTTCTGAGGTCAATTCTCAGCAACCACATGGTGGCCCACAGTCATCTGTAATGGGGTCCGATGCCCTCTTCTGGTGTGTCTGAAGACAGCGGCACTTCCTAGCATCCTGGCAGCACTGTAAGACAATAACCTTATATTCGTGTTTACCTCCAGTTTTTAAAATGACACTTTAAATTCTGCACAAATACAATACAGTGCTCAGTTCAGAGAACAGGGGGAAAATGGAAGGATAAGTGCAAAAGGCTATAGCTCCAAAGGTGTGGGAACTGCTGAATAAATGCCTGTGGGACCACACCAGACATGTGGGATAGGGCAGATCTGTTCATGGAGGTACTATGCAAAAAGCCTAGCAGGAAACACGGAAGCACTGGAACAAGCCCTCGCTGTGTGCCAGACACACACAGAGCACAGTCCTCACTGTGTGCCAGGTGCACACAGAGCGTAGCCCTTCCCGCCCCAACCCAGCTGATCCTCAGAGCCACCAAACACAGGTTCTTTCTACAGGTGTCCTCCTAAACCAGCCCCAGCCCTCCTCGCCCCCTCCCACTCCCCATTCTCCCTCCCCGGAGCCACATGGCTCCCCACATGGTAAAGAAAGAACCTTAAGGTCTGAGACGGAAAGAAAAGTACAGGGAGCCTCACCTCAGAGGATCCCAATTGGGAGAAAGAGAAGGACAACGTGTTCCAGACACCAGGAAAGAGCTCAGATCATCAGTCTGACAGGAGTAATGAGATGAGGTGACTGGCAAGGTGCCAAGAGCCAGAACAAAGCAGGCGTTGACCTGTCTTTGCATTTCAAAGGCAACTGACTGCTATTCTGACCCTCTCCAAAGAAAGGATTGTCTCATCCCCAAACAAGGAAAGTCAGTTGTACTTCTCAAACAGCTTAACTCAAAATTAATGGTGAGTTTTCTTCCAAATTCTATATTGGTAAGCTTACCTTTTTGTGATTCAGAAAGGTTGGTTGAAGTTCTTGCAAGACAAATATGAGGTATACATAACCTCCAGGCAGTGCAAGTGTGGTCCTGCTGGCTGCAGTAATGTTAGGAATGAGGGCAACACTAGTAACCATAGCAACAGCTTCTGTTGGTGGCTATAGTGTACCTACTGTGTGCCAGCAATGGTAAAAGGCAGTATTTTCTTTAATCCCCTCTAAGGAAATGAATCCTAAAGGGGCTCAATAAGTCATCCAAAACCACAGGGTCAGTGAGCGCTGGCCTGGGAATTTCAAGCAGCTGACAGTCTGCTCTCATGAAGGAAACTGCTGTGACTGGACAGTTTCCGGGTTTTGCTCACATGTATTTTGCCTGTCACTTCCTGAACTGAAGTAGTTTTCCAAACTAGCCTTTAGAATTCTAGCCTTTCGGATAAAGACCACCACACTCCCCAGGGGCTGACAGACTGTTCATATGCACAAGCTGCCAGCTTACATACCACAAGAGCAAAAACATACTGTCCCAGACGAACAATAAAAGCCACAAAAACCAAGGGGGAAAGGACGGAGAGAGAAGGAACAGTGGAAGAATGAAAAGGACTGGGGCCAAGTCAGGTGTGTGTGAAGGCTCCTTCCTACTACAGCGAACACTCAAATTCTCTGATAAGAAAGCAGAGACAGGAAGATTCTTCGGGCTTACTGGCCAATCAGCCCAACATCCCAGGCCAATGGGAATCCTGTCTTTAAAAGAAATTTTTTTAAATAAAAACCAAAGTAGACGACAGTACCTGAGGAACTAAACCCAAGATAAACCTCTGGTCTACAACATGTACAACACACAGAGACATACACAGAGACATGTACAAACACACATGTACATACATATGTACAACATGTGCAAACACACAGACTCTCTCACACATGGGCACACGTGCACAAAAATACACACACACAGGCACACACACTTTCACACAGACACACACTTAGATGCATACAGACACACACACACACACACACACACACACACAAAGCACAGTTTGTTGGCAATGTATGACTAACTTTCCTAAGCCTCTGCATCTGTTAATAGGGTCAGCCATGTGTATGGTTTAAAGGGCGATGTGCTGCTAAGCCCTGTGTGACTGACCTCCCTGCATCCATCACTCAGTCAGAGCCTTCCGCTCACTTTTCCCCTCCTCTTGCACAAAAGGCAATCCTGCCTCTCACCTTGTCTCACTCACTTCACTTCAGAGAGGAAGGGTATCCCATAATACACATACCCTGTGTCTGCTACACGTGAGACACTAGGGTTGCATCTCCTCTTTTGCTTTCACAAACAAATCCTCCAACAAGTTACCTGGGCATGGTGGTGCATGCCTAGAATCCCCATAGCTGAGAGGCAGGGGCAGCGTGACAGTCATGAGTTCAAGTCTAGGCTACAATACACCCCCTTCCAAAAAAGATCTCCAACAAACAAACTTAGGCCTCCAACATTCTAAACATACATGGGAATAGCTGGAGGGCAGATTCCTAGCAGAGCCATAATTGTGTGCTAATAAATGATTAACAGCGCCCTCCCAGAGAGACATGCTGCCTGCCGACTCCAGAGACACTCATGGCTCCTACTGTGGCTGACCAGAAGCAGTTAACACAGTGTCACAGGCTGTGGGGTGGGATGCATGGGAGTGCCTTCCATAAGCTGCTATATGTTCTCTAAGAGAAAATGTGTTTGATATGAAAAACAAAAACTTCATTTGCATCTCTAAAAAATGTCTTCTCTTAGCAGGGCGTGGTGGTGTGTGCCTTTAATCCCAATGCCTGTTTCTGAGTTCAACGCCAGCCTGATCTACAAAGCAAGTCCAAGATAGCCAGGACTATTATACTGAGAATCCCTGTCTTGAAAAAAAATTAAATTAAAAAAAGTCTTCTTGAGAGCAGGAGAGGCAGGCAGAGTCAACCATGGCCACAGTGCCAGTGCTGAGGCAGAAGATGGGGCTCAGTAGCACCTGCTTAGCACGGACCAGGCTTGCATCTCTCCCCAGTACCCCCAAAATTTAAAGTTTAGCATCTCTGGTAGAGTTTGTTTTTTTTTGCTGGACTACTTTGTTCTTTTCTTTTAATTGTTTTAAAGGTGTTTATTGAGTTTATGTGGATGAGTGTTTTTCCAGCATGTATGTCTGTGCACCGGAGGACAGAAGATAGCACTGGGTTCCCCAGAACGACAGCTAACGTGGATGTTGGAAAGGAAATCTGCATCCCATGCACGAACAACCAGAGCTCTTAAACTCTGATCCATCTCCACAGACCCTAGACTCTCTGCTTTCTAATAACTCTAGATCTTCAGGTTATATTGAAACAGACTTTTGTCTAGAATTAGGTGCTGCGGTCGATTTTTTGTCAAATAATTAGGAATGTTCAAAGATCTATGCTAGCACATAGGATTCTTCCTACAACTCAAAATGAAGCCAAATAAGCTGATTCTCCAACAGGAGACAAACCTCAACGCACTTACTAACAGAAGCTGCATCCAGGACAAAGCTCACCAAGGACAATGCTCGCAATGGCAGCTAGTATTTAATGGCTGGGAGACAGAGGCTATACTCTGAGAAGTGGCAGCAACAGTCCACGACAGGGAAGGACTGTCCTGCCAAAGCCGCCACCACCACACAGAGACAGCGATGGCCGAAAGCGTGGCTGGGGCAGACCAGCTAGGAACTGGGGCAAAACAAGAGAAAAGATGGATGTGCCTACCTTCTATGCCAAGGCTCTCAAGATATTCTTATAACTCAAAACAACAACATCACAGGAGCCAGCATGGGACACGCTCACCTGATGTGGTCACACAATAGCATACAGTAGTAATATAAAGCTAGAGACTTATATAACATTTTAAAATTTCAAACTCAATCAAAAACAATTTTCCAAATGTCTTTTCTTGCAGGTATATAAAAGAAAAGCTATTTGGGTAGGTGTAAGAAAATTGAAAATCAGATCATTATCAAAAGGCTCTGTGCTAAAATAGCATTATTTATCTGCAGATCGAGCCAAGATTCACCCAGGCTTCAGTCCCAGGCATTCCATAAGGATATGTCCATTAGAGAAGGGCAGCCCAGATACACTCTTAAAAGACACTACATGATTTATGTATTTCATGAAAGCTACCCTCCATCCCTTACAACATCAGAGTCCTGTACAAGAGGGAAGTTTCCCTTCAACAGTATTACCTGCTATTTGTACTGAGCCATCCTCACCTAGAAGAATATTGCCAGCTTTCAAATCCCTGTTAAGGAAGAAAAAAACAAAAAAACAGAGAACAAATTATAAAGCACAGGTTAGCTATGACACTGACACATTCAGGAAGATTGTAACACACAGCACACAAGCCAACTGCCTGACTCAATCACTGTATTGTGAATATTAAAGCCACGTTGTAGATTTTTAAAGCTGTAAGTGCACACTGTCATCTTACACTTTGCTCCCGAGGCACAGTTAAGATTTTAATAACAAATATTTTATGTGAAGCCATTATCTGCATTTAATTAGATCACTACTGAGTAGACTATTTTATGTTTCGGAATTAGGGATTATCCTAAAAGCCACATGACTGCCATATCTATGAAGAATTAAATCACAGTCTACGTAGAACTATTCAGCTTCCACTTTGAGTTGCCTGTGGCACATTTCCAAATAGTCCCACAGCCCACTTAAAATGAATTTAATTCATTATCAATTTCTCCTATGGGTGATACCAAGGCTAACTGTTAATTTAATAATGATATTCTATGTGGTATTTCTTCACTATATGGAAGCTCTGTGGAGCAATTTTAATATTTAAAAAAAAGTGATGATAAGAAACAAGTATTAAAAACCTATGGTATAGACCGTTAAACACACAGCTCTCTCATGCCTCAGGGTGGAACAATGTTATAAGGACGAGGGTAAGTGCTGTCCACTTAGAGCACTCTGAAGAGCTGGAGTGATACTGTTGCTCCTGAAATATCCCATGCTCATATTCTGTTGGTTTCTCCACTTTAAAACTTAGCACTCTGTGTCACAGAAGAAGAAATCAGGCTTGCTTCCTTCCCTCTCAAGCCAGGTCCAAAACTGGTAACATAAAATGTGACTCTTACCTTCCTGAGAAGAGGGATCTGTGATCCAGTTCAAGCAAGTTCACTTCAAGATTAATTGTGTTAACTAATTTCTTAATGAGCCCACGCAGCTCTTAATACATTTTGCTCTACTTCAGTTTAACCATATAAACCATCCCCAAGGATACCAAGGAAATATATCCAAGTTTATTCTTTGGAGGTTT
Source organism: Mus minutoides (assembly GCA_902729485.2). Classification (NCBI taxonomy): domain Eukaryota; kingdom Metazoa; phylum Chordata; class Mammalia; order Rodentia; family Muridae; genus Mus; species Mus minutoides. The sequence continues at coordinate 98,892 of CACVCL010018637.1, read as the reverse complement.
GTTTTGCTTTTAAATATTACTTTTGAATAATCCGCAAGCCCACTTGCAGGACTTACTTCCTTGAAATTCTTTATAACCTAGAGCTATACATTATATAGAGCAGACTGTGAAGATACCATACCTATGGATCTGACCGTTTCTGTGCAGATAGTCTAAACCTTCCAAAACCTCCTTAAGAATTGTTGCAATTATCGCCTCTTCTAGGACACCATTTTTATGTTCTCCTCGATTAACGATGTATTTGATGATATCCAACATGGAACCTGAGTGGACAGACAGAATAATTGCAAAGACGATTTTCATAAGCATATCCATTCTGTTTTAGATTAAGGACCCACTACTATTACAACCTCGATAGGACCATGGAAAATATAATCCATTTACTTAACTTCAATACTCCCAAGGAATAATAACAATCGAATGTCACGCCTAAGGCCAGAAGCATTACATCTATTAATAAGCTAGTAACAATACTTTCAGTGTGAAGTTGAAAAGGGTTCTCGTTAAGAGTCAGGAACTAGAGTTCTATTGAGATAGCTTGGCTATCAAGACCGATGCCTGCTTTTCCAGAATACTGTGACTAAAATTCCATATCTAACCATCACTGGTTGGCTGACAAGCAGCTACCTCTAACTCCAACTCAATGGGATCCAGTGCTCTCTTCTGCCCTCTGCATGCACACACACACACACACACACACACCATACACAGCATACACAACATACACAGATAAACACATATACATGAGAAATAATCAGGCTGAGAGAGGGAAGAACTAGAAACTCGTTAGAGGCCACTGATAATGTGATCAGATGCTGACGTGTGTACAAGGCTGTGATGACTGATCTTCATTATCAAACTCACTGTCCTGAGGAATCCCTAAAAGTGAGCCAAAAGTATACTCGTACATCTGTGAAGGTGTTTCTAGACATAACTGGCACGTGGCACAGTAACATAGGGGGAAAGACCATCCTGCCCTGAACAGGCTGAGGCCCCACAGACACCAGCCATTCAGTGCAAACTGGCACCAATGACACACCAGCGAGCCTCCAGCCTCAGATGGAGCCTGCACCACTGGGCCCCCGCATCTGAGGCGTCCAGCTTTCAGCTTCACGGGCTGCAGAGTTGCCAGGTTCTCTGCCTCTCCACTGTACAGACAGCGTTCGGTGGACTATGCAACCTCCAATCGCTTAAACCAATACTACTTCCCCGATTACTTGTGTGTGAACAAAACATACACCCCCGACAACAGTCATGCTCCCCTAGAACATACTGACTACTAGAAATGGCCTACAGTGAGCCGGTCCCCAGCATACTTTTTAAAAATTCAAGTTGCAGTGAGATGTCTCAACAGGTAAGGGCACTTGCTACCAACTATGACAACCTGATTTTGTTCCTAGGAACTCACGTGGTAGAAAGAGGGAAGTGTCGGGGCAAGCTCTCCTGACCTCCACGTACAGGCCTGTGCCTTGGGTAACATACCCCTCACCCCCACACGGTAATAATAATAAATAAAGCTTAAAGGCTGACTGTGGTCTCTAGGAGCACCGCAGGCTGAAATGGAAGGGCATCTGGAGTCCAGGAGTTCAAAAACAGCTTGGACAACACAGTTTTTAAAATAGTAATAATATGAATATATCTACTAGAAGGATATATATATATAAAAAAAACTTTTAAGGGATTTTTTTTAAAGAAGAAAACAAATGAAGTCAAGAACCAAAACTGTTTGAGTGGAGAGAAAGACAGCAGAGAGCCATGAGGAAGCCATAACAGCCTTTCCTACCACCACCTACCTCAAAGGCGGAAGGCGGGCAGGCCTGGGGCCTCCACATCACTGCCTGTGACCCCAGGATTCTTTTGTGAGACTCTAAGCAACCTTGATTTTCATTTTATGCTTTATGCACAGGCTTTTCCAATGAATGAATACTTAGTGCTTTGTTTCTATATAGAGATCGGTATCCCGGGCACTATGAATTCATGGTTCAACACAGAGTAATAAATATTCTACACTGCGGGTCATTTTTAAGGCTCTAATGACCTGGATATTCGGCATTTCTGAAGAGTTCGCAAATGACTTAGCTCAGGATTGAGTCTGCTCTGGGCTCTTTATGATTAACTAAGAGGACTGCCTCTCCCTATCAGGTACTATTATAGCTGCCTGCCCCTCGTCAGGAGGTTCCAGGTGGTCAAATATCACAGCAGAAAACAAATGTGAATTTCCTTCTTCAGAGAGGAGAAAGCATTTGTTTACATATCTGCTCACAGAGTTTTAGGTGGCTTAGAAAAATAGTGACGCAGAACCCTATCTCCTTTTTTTCTTAAAAGTATATAACCTAACTGGTAGCTGCACATTTCTAGCCATCTGAAAGAAATGAACAGGAGTCCTTATCTGTGGACCCTCCCCTTTCCTGTGGAGGCCTCCTGTAAACTTTGTATCTTACCTTTTAAAGCCCTGTTTGGAGACCGGACTGGATTCTCCGGCAGACAGTTCAGGGTGTGCTTAAGTTTATGAAAGTGAAAGGCTAGCTGAGGTGAGCTCTTCAACAGGGACAGATTTGGAGACTTTTAGGGGTCCAGGTCACCAGAACTTGCCATTTTCTCAGAGACAGTGGAATCCCAGAAGACTCTGCCTCAAGTGGTTAAGATCGCCTTGTGCCAAAGCACCAGAGGTACTGAGAGGAAGCGAGCGCTCTGGAGTGCAGGGCTACAGTTCTGCTCTACGGCATCTTCAGCCTTTTCTTTCTCCTTTTTAATGACAAACTAAAGTAGATACTCGTGAAAACAGGCTGGAGGCAGGGCCAAGAGAGTGGAGACATGTTTTCCAGAATCCCATGGAGGCCCACCCATGTAAACTCACACTAACTACAGAAACTCCAATTCATGCCTGGGCTTCTGCTTGATATGATACAAGAGGGTTTCTTTTTTACTAGAAACTAATTAACTGGGAGCTGGAGAGAGAATAAGTGGTTAAGAGCGCTGTCTGCCATTCCAGAAGTCCTGAGTTCAATTCCCAGAACCCACATGGTAGCTCACAACCATCTATAATGGAGTCTGATGCCCTCTTCTGGCCACCCATGAAAATAGAGCACTCATACACATAAACTACATAAATAAAGCTTTTAAAAACCACAATTAATTATAATACATAACTGATTTAGTTATGGGTCTATAAATCAAACTATACTTGTTTTGGCTCTACCAGGTCACCACCACAAAATTGTTTTTCTGGTCCCAAGATAGCCTTTTCATGTCCAGAGCTTTATACAGGGAGCACCATGGGAGAGACACAGTGCAGAGAAAATGTAGACCTGATGAGGAAACCATGCAGATGTTCTAAGGTTCCATGTCCAAAACTGACATGGAGAGAGTTTTTAAGAGAGCATGTTCCTCTAGTGCCGATCGTTAAGCTTGTGTGAGAGTTAGGGACCAGGGTCAACACACGGCAGAGCTTTTAAGCTCCTGTGCAGTCTTTGCATGATGGGGATGGTAGGAACACTGAAGATGCTGAGCTGGAATGAGACAAGTACTTGACTTGTCTTGAGCAGGATCTAGAGGCAGAGGAAGTGTGCAGGAATGCCAGCAGTTACCATTTACATTGCCTCTACAGCAAACCAGGAGAGTGGCAAGCACTTCTGCCCATGCAAACTGTAACAAATGTAGTGAGTAGTCACAGGATGCCAGGCTCAATGCATCAAGTTCAATGGGTGGTTCTTTCTTCAGTGATTCTGTAGTTTCTGCACTGTCCAGGGTCATAGCCTCCAGCCACCATAGATAACGTAAAAAATATGTGACAAAACACGGAATAGGAACTTAGATTCCACCATGCTAAGCCCACCATTCAAGTGCTCGAGTCTACAGAGCTCTCCCTTTATCACAGAATGCAACATGCTAAGGGCTTGAATTGTCTTGAAAGGATTTTGAAGACGAAAGCCTGGACTGAGGTGCATTCTGGTGCTAGACATGTGTAAGGCCCTGGGTATGATCCTCAGCAACACAAACGCACACACACGGACGGACACACACACACACACACACACACACACACGCACAAGCACACGCACATGCACAAAGACTGACCAATGATTCTGAAAGGAATAAATGGTGGCTCCAGAAAGGACATGATTATACGGGTAAAGGAGAGAGAGGCATCTAAGGCAGAAGAGGGGTGCACACGGAAGAGATAAAGTCCTCTGAGGGGGATGAGCATCACCTAACCTAGACGGGAAGTGGGTGGGATACTTAACACATGGCGAAGGGGACACAAACTCTAGGACATGAAACCTAATTATGAAAGGCTTTGGATGTAAATATTTAAAGCTCTGGCCTTTCAAGGACACTGACACTAGGATAAAATGGTAGCCTACAGAATGGGAAAAGATTCTTACCAACCCTACCTGAGACAGAAGGCTAATATCCAAATCAAAAAGGTAGACACCAACAAACCAAATAATGAAATTTAAGAACGGGGTACAGAGCTAACCAAAGAATTCTCAACATAGGAATCTCAAATGGCCAAGAAGCACTTAGAGAAATGTCTGGCATCCTTAGTCACCAGGGAAATGCAAATGAAGACAACCCTGAGATTCCTCCTTACACCCATTAGAATGACTAAGGTCAAAGACTCAAGGAACTCATGCTGACTAGGTTGTGGAGCAGGGGGGATATTCCTCCATTGCTGGTGGAAGTACAAACTTGTACAGCCACTCTGGAAATCAATTTGATAGTTTCTCAGAAAATTGGGAATAGTTCTACCTCAAGACCCAGCCACCCCACTCCTAGTCATATACCCAAAAGATGCTCCACCATATGCCAAAGGGACACTTGCTCAGCTGTGTTCACAGCAGCTTTATTCTTTGTTTTTGTTTTTGTTTTGTTGGTTTTTCGAGACAGGGTTTCTCTGTATAGCCCTGGCTGTCCTGGAACTCACTTTGTAGCCGAGGCTGGCCTTGAACTCAGAAATCCGCCTGCCTCTGCCTCCCGAGTGCTGGGATTAAAGGCGTGCGCCACCACGCCCGGCTAGCAGCTTTATTCTTAATAGCCAGAAACTGGGAACAACCCAGATATCCCTCAACTCAAGAATGGATAAAGAAAATGTGGTTCATTTACACAATGGAATATTACTCAGCTATTTAAAACATCATTATATTTGTAGACAAATGGATGGAACTAGAAAATATCATCCTAAGTGAGATAACCCAGTTCCAACAGGACATGCAAGGTACATATCACTTATAACTGGACCATAAAATACAGGATACCCATGTTACAATCTGCAGACCCAAAGAAGCTAAGTAACAAGGAAAGTCCAAAGAATGATGTTTGAATCTTACTCAGAAGGAAAAATAAAATAGTCATTGGAGGTAACTGGAGGGAGGAAACTGGATAGGAGAAGAGATGGGGAGGTAGGGAAGTGAACTGGGGTGTAGTGGGAGGATTAGGTGTAGGGGGAAGTGGCAACAAAGGCCCTGGAGAGTGGATAGAAATCAGCACAGGGCTGGGGGGGGGGGTAGGGGCATCTCTAGATATTCGAGAGACCTGGGATGGGGGAGGCTCCAGGGAGTCTATGGAAGTGACAGGAGCTGAGACTCCTAGCAGCAGGGGACACAGAACCTGAAGCAGCCACCTCCTATAGCCAGGCAGGACTTCCAGTGGAAGGATGAGGATGACAACACACCAAAAATCCTTCCACCCAAAATTTGTCCTGCCTACAAGATGTACAGGGACAAAGATGGAACAGAGACAGAGGGACTGGCCAATCAAATGACTGGCCCTAATTGAGACCCATCCCATGTGCAAGCAGAAATCCCTAACACTGTTAATGAAACTCTGTTATATTCGCAGATGAGCGCCTAGCATCACTGACCTCTGAGAGGCTCCACCCAATGGCTGACTGAAACAGATGCAGATACCCAGAGTCAAAGATTAAATGGAGCTCGGGAGATTCTTGTGGAAGAGTTGAGGAAAGGAGTGAAGGACCCTGAGGGAATAGCAACTCCACAAGAATACCAATAGAGTCAACTAACCTGGACCCTTGGGGGCTCCCAGAGACTGAACCACCAACCAAGGAGCCAGCATGGGCTGGACCTACGTCCTCTGACCCCCACCCCTGCACATATGTAACAGACAGGTAGCTTGGTCTTCATGTGGATCCCCCAACCATTGTAGTAGAGGTTATCCCTGACTCTGTTGCCTGTCTATGGATCCTGTGCCCCTAACTAGGCTACCTCAGAGGGAGAGGATATGCCTAGAACTGAAAGAGACTCCATGTGCTAGGGTGTGCTGGTACCCAGGGGGGGGGATCTCCCCATTCTCAGAGGAGAAGGGGGAGGGGGGAAGAGGCAGTGTGAAGGAGGGTGAGGAGGGGGGCTGAGATCAGGATGTAAAGTGAATACATACTTTAATGAAAAAATAAAGTCAGGCCTTTCAGACCAAGGACTGAGGGGCATCAAGTCTAAAATCTTACTCAGTGTGATGGCTCCCACAAAACAATGAAACTCACTTACCTCCACTTAGTAATTTCATGACCAGCCATAGCTCATCTTTGACCACAAAGGAGGTGTAATAAGTCACTACGTTAGGATGGCTGCATTGGCTCATGGCTTGAATTTCTTTCTGTAAGGAAACAAAAAAAAAGAAGAAAGAAAAACATGATACAGTACTGTAATTAAATCGCCTCCTCAGAGAAGGAAGAGAAGGCCCGTGGTAGCCCATTCAAGGAAGAATTTGTCCCCAAGAGGATGATTTGAAACTTCTCAGAAGACCTCACAGGAGACAGTGGAGCTGAGAGAACTGGTAGGCAGAGGACAACATTTTGGTCAGACTGCCTAGTTATGCATTTGTCTTGCCAGACACGGGACAGAAGAACTTCAGCCCAGTGTGTTACCCTGATGACCCTCAGGCCACCAGCCAAAGGCTCTGCAACACAGAACTGTATGCTGCTTGCCTGAACTGAAGTTGTTGTCGTTGTCATCATTGTCATCATGAGGGAGGGAGGGAGGGAAGGAGGGAGGGAGGGAGGGAGGGGAGCCTGAGCTAGCTGCAAGAAGAACTGGGTCTCAGTGAGCAGCTTCAACTCTTATGGGTCATATCTTAACCCTCATCCAAAAGGAGACAAAACTGCCCCTGTTTCTGCAGTATGCTAAATGAGGAAATGCCAGCCTACCATTCCACAAACTATGCCTCTGTCGATACTCCTCCCGGGGGAAAAAAAGAGGGGTGAGGGGACAGGTGTGGACCAGGTAAAGCAAACTTGAGAACCATCAGACACAAAGGCTCACTCTGAGACAGAGACTGGCAATTGGAGCCCGGCTGAAGGGCCTAAGAGCTTCTGTACATTAACTGTCCTCTTCCCTCACTAAGATATCAGAAAAACAATGCTTTGCAGTTCAGTTTGCAAACACTGCCACAGAGAACAAAATTTGTGGGATTACATAAAATGGCAAAGCTGTTAAATAAAACACATGGAAAAACTTGGATAAAGCTCATTTTCCCAATGCTCGAGGACATGCAGGTTTTGGATTGGTGTTGAAAGTCATGACTATAAACCATTCGCCCATAGTTCAAGTACCATCCCTTCACCGTGTTGTCCACCAGCAAAAGACACCCCTGGTCACCAAAGCAGCTTTACACAAGCCAAACACACTCGTGAAAGAGAGGCGTGTCTTTGCCTTCAACCACACGTAAATTCTATTCCACGCTTCTGGCTAACGTAGAGTTAACCAGGCTGCCAATTTAGGCTACTATCATGCATTATCTAGTATTACCTAATCCTCAAATTACCCAGACGATCATGCACATCAGATAACTCGGCCAAAAGATGGCAATACATTAACCCAGGCACACACCTTAATACCTACGTATCTTTAAAGCTCCTCCCGGAGCTCTATGAAACTGACTGACGTTTGTATTTTCGTTTGTCCTGTGCAGATATTCTCCTTCCTCACTCCCCTCAGCCAGCGCCCTCCTTCTCTAGGGATCTGAGTAAACCTCAGGTCTGGTGTCGTTTGTCTCTGGGATCGTGCTCTTGTGCCATGACATGCTTCTGGGGGATGCACATGAATGAAGCACATCCCAGACCACCACTTTTCCAAGTCACCGTCATCCAATGAGAAGGGAACACCTCCCCCACTCAGCCTGAAACATGGGGTGGGGTCCAACTTCTACAGATGAAGCAGATGAAGTCTGCTGACTGCAGACATACTCTGAATTATCACCATAGACTCCTGTCAATGAAAGCCTCTTGGCTTCCAAACTGCCAATCAAAAAGGACAATCAATAACCAGTGTTTATATGTAAGAAAATTGTTTTGCCTTGACAAGAAAAATACTACTGTATTGTCAAAGGATGGAATGAAAACCTTGTATCCAGTTCTTCCTACAGAAAGATCCAATTCTGATTCCCTTAACTGGGTCACAGCCTATGCAGAAGTATATTTTGGGGCAAGGCTTCTGAAACTGGAATGTATACCTGGGGTTAAATGGAGGGTGGAAATACACGGGTTCCACAGAACATGTCTGGGTCACACCTGCAATGCTTATGTTGTGAGACCTAGGACCACTTTGAGGAGCAGAACTTCAGACTGAGCCTGGAGGTCAGCAAGGTGGCAGAGGGAAGGTTGGGAAACAAAGCCAAATGCTGCCTGCGGGCCAGGTAGGAAGACAGGCCCTCCGGTGTGCTGCCTAGCTGAACTCAAACTGAGGGGGAGATCAGAAAGCAGTGACAGAAGAACAGGAGACACACAGTAATATGCCAACTGCTGGATGTCACAGGAACAGGTAAAAAGTAAAATGGCAGCTGATTAGAAAGGTTGAGGCAGGAGGATCTCAGCTTTGAAGTCAGCCTGGGCTACATATATAGAACCTGTGCACACACACTCAGCCCCCTAACTCTGCCTTTTAGCACCATGACTATCCTGGCAGGGTATTCATCTTTATGGTGCCTCGCTTTCCCTTCCTGTAAAATGGGAGTGATACCACCTGCCACTTAGGCCCAGTGTGGGGAAAGCAAAGGGAGGTTGGCACACTTTTCCTCACAGGTCTAGCATGTAACACTGCACTCAAAGATAGCCGGGGCTACTGGTCGGTCACTCAATGCAAGGGTTACAAGTGCCTGGCTCAGCCACAAAGGCACAGACAGGGTTGACCCTGGCACCTTGTTCACCTGTTCCTGGAGAAGGTTCATGCGACACCACTACCAGCCCTGCCAGCTCAAGGTGTTTCCTGCTATTGCACACAGATGGGGACACTGGAGTCGGGAGCCAGCTTTACTGCTGCTGCTGCTGCTGGACCATCGCCATCTGTGCTTCCTTGTCTCTCTGTGTCAGATTCATTTATAACCCCTTGTTATGCTCTGCGGATCCAGGGAAGCTGCCTCAGAGTGTTTTAGAGAACAATCTAATTATATAGTCATGCGGAAAAAAAAAAAGCGAAAAGGACCAGGAGCACAGCATCTGAGGACAGAAGAATTGGGGGAAATGTAAAGCATGCACCATCTGAATGCACCTTTACAGTGTATGAGACATCTTCCAAGTATTTAAACAATTCCTTAAGTGACGTGGGCATAAGCAAACTAATAAAAAGACCTCAGAAAGTAATTCTCCAGTTTGTATTTCCACAGTAACAGCATCGTCTGGAAAGGTGACCAATGCCTACTAACCATATACCATAAAAAAGCACGGTTTAAAATAAGAAAGAATACGGTCTGGGGAAATCCCTCTATGCAGGAAGCCTTGGGTTCCACGCACAGCACCATATATAACAGAGCGTGATGGTGCATGCTCCATCTGCCATGTGGAGGGAGAAGGGTCTGCAGTTTAAGGTCATTCACGGCTACACATAGAACACATAAGACAGCCTGGCAACACGACACTCTAGCTCCAAAACAAATTACATTAATTAATTTTAGATCAAGTACATAATACAAATTAAGCCATTTTTAATGTTTGCCAAAAATTAGGAGACTATTAACAAAGCTTTTACAAGGGCAAAGTGTTCTCCTGGTTGTCACTTTCAATTATGAAAATGTCACACCTAATTTTTAATTATGAAAGTGATATGCTATTAGGAGGCAATCGCTTGCATCTTTTAGGGGACAAATATCAACAGAGAAAACACAATTCTAGGAGTGAGCTAAATACTCTATCTTATACTGTGACAAATGAACAAAAAAATTTTAAAAAATGTACCTCTGCAACTATTTTCCTGTGGTCTGCTATCTGAGTTTTTGGGAGTATATTATAACTGACAGCAAGAATATAAGCGAGGAAATTCTAGACATTTTAAATCAGAAAGAAAAAATCTTTATTAGAGAAGCATGAATTCTGCACTGGCTTGAATCCGTGTTGGAATGCTTTAAAAAAGAGAGCTGGCGTCACAGTGAGAAGCGTCTTCCCTTGGGTGTCGTGGGGAATGGAACTGGGGAAATATCTGCTCACTGAGAGAGCAGAGTGGACATCCCAGGTTTTATGAGATTGGTTGTGGAAACATGAAACTGTGTATAAAAACAAACAAAAAAGTATGAAGAGGCTATTTATTAAAAAATAATTAACTTGCCTTAAACTTTAATAAGCAGTAGCAGCCATGAATATGTGTGTAACACACACTCACAGCTCACACATAGCTCTAAGGTTAGCTCCACAGAACCAGAATAAGGCTCATCTATCCACAACTGTGATTGAGAACAGTCAAAAAAGCCAGATAGATGATGTTAATAATGATAATGATAATAATAATAATAATAATAATAATAATAATAATAATAAATAACATGAAGAGCACTGGGAGGCAGAGGTAGGTGGGTCTCTGTGAGTTCGAGGCCAGCCTGGTCTATAAAGTGAGTTCCAAGACAGACAGGGCTACACAGAGAAATCTTGTCTCAGAAAGCAATAAATGAATGAATGAATAAATGAATGAATGATAACTACAGAGAATGTCTTTGGTCACTGGTATGTCAAAATCCTGGGAACCAAGAAGCCAGATGCCAACAATGCTACAGACTGTCTTGCCAGCACTCAGTGAGCAGAAAAGTGAGGTAAACCTGTCCCACAACCCTGGAGTTCTGCCAGGGAAGAAGCACCTGCCCCCAGTCTTCTGCAAGCGTCTCCTACACACTGCACAGAGCTCAGTTTGCAGCCATGGACTTATTTCCCATGGAAAACACAAACCAAAATAGAAAAGAAGGTAGCAGGCAACGGCAGAGGTATTTGTCTCAACCCAAACATTGTCTGGAGCTCTAGAGAGATGGCAAGGGTCAGGTGCAGAGCCATGAGACATGTAAGGGGCTGGGTGGCAAAGTGCTTGTTCAGCATGAGGCCCCAGGGTCAGTCTTCAGCATCACAAAAAAGAGACACATGACCAAAGATGCATCCAATCTGAAGTGCCGTCCATGCTTCCTCCCGCGTATATGAGTGTATACTAGGACTAGGTAGCTCTCTGTTTCTCTTCTGTATGTGTGTATACTAGGTAGCATTCTGTTCCTGCTATGTATATAAGCATTTACTAGGCAGGTCTCTGTTTCTCCTGTGTATGTGAGTATACACTGGGTATGTTTGCTGTTCCTTCTGTATATATGAGTATATACTAGGTATGTCTCTGTTTCTCCTGTGTATCTGAGTGTACACTAGGTAGGTCTATTTTTCCTGTGTATGTGAGTATACACTAGATATGTCTGTTCCTCCTGTGTATATAAGCATATACTAGGTATGTCTCTGTTTTGCCTGTGTATATGAGTGTACACTAGGTAGGTGGTCTTCTTCCTTTGTATATGACTGTACACTAGGTAGGTCTGTTCTTCCTGAGTATATGAATATACACAAGGTAGGTCTGCCTCTTGTGCACAAGAGTTTACACTAGGTAGTTCCTCCTAGGTATGAGTATGCACTAGATAGGTCTCTGTTGTTGACAAAAATAGAAACCCAAAGAAGTCTCTTTTGCAGTGCTTATTTTTAATCACTTTTTGAAAAATCAAATTTGGCCATTTCAGCAAACATTTCTAACAACTTCATTTAAATGCATTTAAATATAAATTCAATTGGTATTATTTCATTAGTATGTAAAGAAACTATGAAACTTTTAAATATGACATTCTAGAAAGTGAAAACTTTTTTTCCAACCAAATTATACATACTTATAGGCCAATGTAAGTTCAGAACTACAGAAGTGAATTTGCTTTGGACATAAGTAATTATTCTCTCATTTATTTAACATGTGTCCATGTCTTCAAAATAGCCCTTCCCCAAATTCCCCTCTGAACCCTGCTTCCAACTGGGCAACACTTAATAAAAAAAAACAAAACAAAACACTGAAACAGATGAAACCGATTCCGGAGCTGTGTGATGAGAAGTAGAAAATAGGCAGTTGAAACCTAAACTGCTTAAGTGGCTTTGCACGCGGTGAAGCGGGCTCGCATTCCATCACTGAAGGCGTGAGGTAAAAGGCTGCACTGAGAGCCGAATGCCATGGTCCCACGTCTGAGGAGGAATGAGCCGGACGATGGGTAGACAACTCACTAATTAGAAAATTAATACGTTCAAGCAGAATTAGAAACTACTCCAGGACAATCATAAACTAATGTTTGGAGGCCAACTTGCAAAGCTGGAAGCTCTCTAGAGCAGAGTAATCTTCCTGCAATAAACAATAAACATGACTTGAAAGAGGACCAGCTTTGCTAACACAGCCAGACAAGGTTTGGTTATATTTGGGGGAGGGAGGAGGTTGCTTGTTTGTTTCCTTTAAGCCTCAAATAAAGGGGGGACTTGTTCTCAGAAGGCCTGCAATGAAGAGACTGGAAATCCTGCATCTAATTATGGTTAGAGGTTAACTATTGCTCTCAATATGATCATTAAACTAGGGAACTATCCAAAGCTTCGGTTTCTCCGCAACACTCTATAAATCAAAGCTAATTTATGCTTCTAATGAGGGGGTGGGAGGAGAGAAAAGAGGATGGAGGGGAGAGAGGGAATGGTAGATGAAAAGAATAGAAAAATAATAGCCCTGGCAGCAGAAAGTAATGTCTTTTTGCTGAGGAGAAAAAGAAAATGTCTTGATTTATGGATGACTCTTGTCTGTGACAGAGCAAATTGCCTTTACAAGAGTGATGAGGAAGCCAAGAGCAGAAGCCAGAACTCTGGCAACTGAAGGCAACTGGTGAGACTGGGATCATCACACACACGTGGAGAAGAGAGCGCATGGCATGCCCGGATCCAGAACTTCACAGGGGACTTTGGTCTCCACAGCACAATGCTGCTGCAAACGCATGCACAGCACAACTTGCTAGTAATCTGGGTCCTTGTTTAAGTGAATCTGAAAGTGTATGTTTTTAAAGAAGTTAGCTTCAAACAGCCACAATCCTAGAACTCTCAGGGAGGTGAACCTATGCCATCTAAGGAGGTGATTCTCTTTGAATGAAGGAGAGGGAGCCCCCGGGTGAGTTCTCCCTACCCTGGGCAGCTGTGCTGGGTTAAGAAGGAAACAGGCACATCCTCTGGCTCTGGGACCCCTCCAATGGCTCTCAGCAGCCAGCACTTTATATTGTCATTTTTTCCTTTGAAATGACTTTGTCCACATCTGTCATCCATCACAAACTGAAATCATGACATAATTTCATAATGTCATCCCTGAACGATTTTTTTTTCCTTTTTTTTTCTTTTTTTTTCTCTTATGCTCCCCCTGCCTTGCTCTCTTAAAGAAATGGGAGCTTTGGCTGCTGAATTAAGCTTCCTCCTACAATATATGGCCTAATAATTACAACTGCTAATAATAATGAGCTGATAGTTCAACAGCACAGGGGAGATGAACTTGAGTTGTCCATAACTAAACCAAAGACAGACCTAAAACACAGAGACCCAAGTCAGAGGCAAAGAGAAGAGGCAAATGGTTAAAAATTAGGGTTCAAGAAAATGCTGGGCACAGTGGCACACATCCATAATCCCAGCACGTGGGAGACTGAGACAGGAGGAAGGAGGTTTACAGCAAATAATGGCTGCATAGTGAGATCCTTAAAACAAAACAAAACAAAACAAAACAAAAAACAAACAGCCAAATTAGCTCATGAGTCAAAAATGTTCAGTAGCCTTGGGATAAAGAAAAACATCCTGGAAGTTCAATTACAAGGTAAATAGAAATGAATGGTATGTTTATGGAATTTATTTTATCATCTGATGATGGTCTGAAAAGACAGATGCCTTCAAAAAAAAAAAAAGATGGTTAATTCTCTGCTTATATAATAGATTTTAAGAAGATTCAACAGTGCCCTAGGGTAGTGTTTCTAACTTTTGAAGCTGACCCCAAACCAGCTGACCCCAAACCAGGGAAACACTTTCAAGAAGCTCAAAGCTCCCCCAAAAGGTGCTCAGCAGTCTGCATGAGAAGGGTCAGCCTCACTTAGCAAGTCTTGAAATTCCCACTCGAGAGCAGGCATTCTGTTTATCAGCCTGCTAAAGTAGCTCCCAACCAACAGAGGGGGGAAAAGGGCATCCACTGCTCAAAAATCTCACTGCTCCCAAATGAAGAGACTGATTTACTGCTGGGCCAGGGAACAAGAACCTTCTAGCATCTAAAGCATTTGGTAAATGTGAAATTCACAGATCCCTGCTTCACAACGAAAAGATACATTCCAGAGGTGATAAGCTACTTTAAATGTCCATGTATAACAGGTCCTCTTCGGAATGCAGGCTGACACTTAAGTATGGGGCGGGGGGTGGGGGGGTCAACAACTCTTAGACTGGCCAGAGCACATGCTGAAAGAGGAGGCCATAAAGCACAATGGTCACTTCATCCTGACAGGCTACAGCCGGTCACGGGCAAACTCCGCAACAGACAAGAAAAACGCAAGCCATACAGAGAGAAAGCCCAAGTTTAGAGAACTTAAACGTCAGCCAGTCAGTACTTGAATGCAACTATTCACTGTGCGTGCTCGCCTCGAGTTACTGTTAAACTACATCAAACAGGGTTTTGCACGAACAGCCAGCCTTGAAATTCAATATACACCCCTGTGGCTTAACCTTCTAACAGACGAAGCACACTATAGAAATGATATTTAAGTATCTATCAGATAAACAGATAAATGTGCTTTTGTATCCTCAACCAGCTTAACCTTGAAGAACTGGAGGTGAGCTCATTTATTTCAGCAGGGGAGTTCAAATCAGCGATTACTCAGTACCCGGGAGTTCATCTGACTTTTAGTTTTCCTCCCTTTATTCTTGGAGAAGCTGGCACCATCATTAACACTTTTAAGCAACTTGTCTCCTTATTCAGCAAAACCTGGAGTCAAGGTCATGATTACAGGAAGGGTACTGTGGCTCTGTGTGGACAACTGTCTGAACCGGCTGTGTGAGGTCACATCAGGTTCTGCATATAGATCCCGCCTATCATGGGACAAGGGCCATGAACTCTGGGAGAGAACTGAGGGTAGGGAACAGAGCAGGGAGTATCAGTCTGGGGGTGAAAAGATCCCTTGGAGGAGGCAGATGTTCCAGGAGCTGGTAAATAGTTGATAATTGTGACTTCTATGACATAATGCTCTCACAAGATAAAACCCCCAGTGGGCCATTGTTTCTTCTAAGAACAATGGTTTCCAGTTAACACATGCCACCCTCTAGAGACGAGGCAGTGGCCCAACCTAGAGATAATACACACTCGAGGAATTAAAGGATTATTGGGATACCGGATGCCCAAACCCTGCCAGAATGTGAAACCATAAGAATAATGAAAGTGCAAGCAACGGCAGTGGCAGAGGTCGAAAGGGCACAGCCAGTCTACTCTGCACAAAGCTCCTATGTCCGTCATCTGGACCACAGGGGCCTGATGACCTGGGGCAGGCTAGTAATAGCAGTATATTCTGAAGTACCAGAGCCATTCCTCTCACCATCTCTAAATACATCGAGACGCCGAAAGGCCAAAGGTTCGAAGCTAAGTAAAGACCAAAGCAATTCATTTATTAATTTAACATCCTTTAAATTGAGAACGTCATTATTTTATTTTATTGAATAAGTATGCATGTGTTCTCTAGAGCTTGGGTAGTGCAGCAAGATGAAAGGGTTCAGAAAAATTAACTACTGCTAATGGACAAGCTCTGAGAGACTGACGGAGCCAAGCACAGAGAAATGAAAAGTACTGCCTTTAAACAGCTTGCTAAGTTGCATACAGCCTGTGATGGTACACTTGCTGGTCCCACCAAAGGGACTCTGGAGTAAGGATGTTTCTGCTGATCTCCGGTCTAGCCCTAACTGGGCCATCATGCCTATTTGCCAAGTGTGATTAAAAAAAAAAAAAAAAAAGCTACCAGCGGCCCTGGGCGACTCAGAGCTTGACAGAGACCAGGCCACAGCATCGGGGCACAGCTTGAAAACTGCTTCCAAGACTGTGGGGCGCAGGCGTAACTCAAGCTGTACACACTGTATAAACACTCGGTGGCTGAGGATCCGGCAGAGACCACAGTACAACACAAGCGAGCTCTTAACAGGATATTTCAAACAAGGCATAAGTGTTAATCCATGGTTCTTGATGTAAAAAGCCATGCACACTCATGCAGAGCCACAGAAAATGGAGACCCCCAACAGACCTCAACGACCTTCTGCTTCGGTGCTCTCTTAAAACGACCCAAAGTTATTAGGCAATGCAACTACAGCTAAAAACAAGCCAGTGGCTGAAGCAGGACCCAGCTCTCTCCACTGGTTTAGTCAATGCTCTTTCCACCCAGGGAAGATGACCTTGGGGACTGCAGGAGGACAAAGACACAATTGTACTGGGGACTACACAGTCAGAAACAGGTAAGTGCTACGCAGTACAACGCCCATGCAAGCAATGCACGGCTGAAATTTTGAGAGGAAAAAAATAAATAAATACCTCCATAAGTGAATGATTATTGTTTAAATTAACATTTAATTGCAGGAGCCCTTGCTCTAATCTGAGTTTGGACTGGCAATCCACTGCTTCGGCCCCATTGAGATCTACGCATTGTGTAACCTGATTTAAAATGGAAGGCCAAAGAGATCTGGAAAAGTACAGCTTTATCCTTGAACTTAATTTATACTATAGTGTACTGTAATTAAGCCTGCAATAAAAGCTATATTCTGAGGACAGACAAAAAGCTCTTGTTAATGGCATTCCATTCCCAACGTAGAATAAAACAAAAGGCTTCTTCATGTGGAGCCAACTGTCATCATACGTTGCTTGTACCGTGCTACTGGACTAATATTTGTGCTGGGATTAGCATCAGGATAATCAGTGAGCTAACTTCTCCACTGCAGTTTTCTTTTATCCTGAAATAAATGGCCAAAGGGTAAAAAAAAAAAAAAAAAAAAAATACCTGGCAGGCAGAACGACAACTATATTTATGAGATTAAACTCCAAAACCCTTCACAGTTTGCTGGGTAACTAATAACCATTTGCTAATAACCATTTGCTAAGCTGTTCATTTAATAATGAGTCAGTTAAGCCGAAAGCGAATGTTCCTTCAACCAGCCAATGCTCCTATAGTGAGATCTACGCAAACAAGCTCCAACTATTTATGTAAGTGCTTCATGTCAGATATGAAATAGAAGGTGAGCATTCAACAGTAACAAACGTTTCAACAACTGAAATGAAGTCTACCGTACATTACAAAAGAAAACTAAATTCGTATATGATTTTGTAATTTATAAAAGCATAATTGAGCAAAAGGTACATTTGAAAGAATTCACAGTTGTGTCATGAACTCTTAGAGAAGGGCCAGAAGAAGCCAGACATCAGAATCTGGAGTCAGAATCCACATGACCTCAGGGCAGAGCATACAATGTGCATGGAGTGTCACACTGAGACCACTGGAACTGCGCAGACCCAACACTGCAATCAACACTATCAATCATAGATCATCCCCTGGGGAGAAGAAAGGGGTGTGGCCATGCGTTGGTCTTTCTTGATTTTCTTATGTTTTGGAACTTGCATCTTGGGTATTCTAGATTTCTGGGCTAATATCCGCTTATTAGTGAGTGCATATTAAGTGACTTCTTTTGTGATTGGGTTACCTCACTCAAGATGATATCCTTGGATACTTCACTCCTCCCTAGAATAGGGATTAAAATATACATGGAAGGATGTGCAGAGACAAAGCTTGGAGCTAAAATGAAAGGATGGGCCATCCAGAGAGTACCCCACCCGGGTGGTCCATCACATAATCAGCCACCAAACGCAGACACTACTGCATACACCAGCAAGACATTGCTGAAAGGACCCTGATATAGCTGTCTCCTGGGAAGCTTTGACAGTTCCTGACAAACGCAGAAGTGGATGCTCACAATCATCTATAGGGCAGTACAGGGTCCCCAATGTAGGAGCTAGAGAGAGTACCCAAGAGTTGTAGGGGTCTGCAACCCTATAGATGGAACAACAATATGAACTAATCAGAACCCCCAGAGCTCATGTCTCTAGCTGTATATGTATTAGAAGATGGCCTAGTTGGCCATTATTGGGGAAGAAAGGCCCTTGGTCTAGCAATGTTTATAGGCCCCAGTACAGGGGAATGCCAGGGCCAAGTAGCTGGAGAGGGAGGGTAGGGGAGCAGGGCGGGGGGAGGGGGATATAGGGGACTTTTGGATAACACTTGAAATGTAAATGAAGAAACTCTCTAATAATAAATAAAAAAAAGTGAAAAAAAATAAAAAATAAAGAAAGGGGTGTGGTTCTTCCCCAAGAAACACTACCCACCCATCCCCATCCCACAAGCCCAGGGGGCAGGGAGAACAAGCAACAGGAGTCTCCTCCCCTAATACTCACCAGGAGTTCATCCATACTTGTCTGGCATTTTTCCAAGTTGATCCGCTTTATGGCTACTCGTTCTTGCCTGGGTTTGCATAGGGCTGCCTGAACCACCGCAGTCGCTCCGCTGCCTGAAACAAAGCAAAGAGGAAATCGGCTCTCACATACTGCACTGATATACTGCTACCTATGCGTCTCCTTCTTAAATGCCTGCATTTTAAGTCTTTGACTGGAGGTCTTCAAAACAGTGGCATCTTCAAAGAGTCCCTGAAGTCCTACAATAAGTATCCAGAGGAGAAAGGGGGGATTTGGGTGTTTCGAGGTGTTTCTCTTAGGACATAGGGACCAGCAGGATGGTACAACTCTGCTTGAAGTGTTGATGACCCTTGGGTCCAGGCTCACTTCAACTACACTTATATCCCAGGATCTGCCTCTACTTCAGTGCAACCCAAGCCAGCCAGTCCTGCCTGGGCTACTTCAGGACTTCCATCGGGTCCTGAGTCTTAGCATCCTCAACACTCCTGGAGGGTGGGGGTGGGGGGTCAGCTCTTGCTCCACAACTAGGGAAAAAACCCAGAAATCTGCCCTAAGATTCTCTTGATTAAAACACAGCTCTTAAGGATGCCAAGCGAAATAATGCCAATCTGTACTAACAGGAGCTCTTGGCATTCCTGGGAAATTCATATTTTTTAAGGTTTCTTGATCATTAGCTAATGCACTTAAAACTCCTAAAAGATGGATACAAAAGGGTACATATGTGACTTTCTAACCTTCATCCAGGAGAGCTGATTTAGGAACAATGTGCCCTCCACAGCCCAGTCAGCTGGGAACTAGGGAGCGGGACGATCAGCCTAGTACCCTCCATGTTCTCTGCCTTCAAGGCTCCCACACATAAGAGCCCAACCTGTGTGAACCCCATGTGCTGCGCTGAGCACCCAGAGTACAGTAGCACTGCAGCCATAAAACTCCCATTAAAGCGTACGCATCTTTATTATCAGCCTCGTTTTATATGTGAGAAAACGGGAACCTGGCAAAGCTGCCCTAGGTCACATAGCTAATATGTAAGTACTGGGCTGGGATCTGAGTCAGTGTGCCAGACGCCCACGTCTGTGCTCTTTGTCTACTTCCCACAAGCCGGAGCACAGCCTGCCCTTCCTTGCTTGCGTCGGCCTTGCCAGGAAAATATTTCTTCAATGCTAAATAGCTCAACCAAAAAGAACCACCCTGCAGAAAAGGTGCAAGTAAGGCTCCCTTTCAGGAGCAGGGACAGTGCCTTTGTGTGACAGGGCTTTTCCCAGAACAAGAGACTGTCAGCGAAGGAGCCTCAGAGAAAGCGCTAAGTAGCTGGTTAGCAGTGAGCCTAAAACCCAGCAGAGACATCCACAGTTTAAGTAGCTGCTGGCATCGTGCCCTATCACTCCATCTTCCTCTCTTCCACCCTTAATACAGTCTCTAGTATTTTCAAATCAGAGCAATTGAAGAAGGAAAAGCAGGCCGGCTCCCATAAAGTCCTGACCAGGTGCATATAACATCAGGTTCCCCCCCAACAGCCCTTGACTTACAACTTCAGGCTGAGATTCCCACTAATACATTCACGAACGCGGTCACAGATAAGGATTCTCCAATGCGGGAGAAGTGGGAAGTCTCCTGCTTTATAGTGAGCATCTTACTGGTTAGAACAACAGCCAACTAAAGAATAATGACTTTTATCTCAGACAGGAAATATCAAGCTCTATGGCAGAAGCCCACTGCCATAAGGAACAGTTCTCCCTCCATAATAGAAGAACATAGGCCTAAGACCCCAGAGCAAGGTTAGTGTGTGTGTGTNGGGGGGGCAGCACCTTGAGCTGCACGCTCTCTAGCTTCCTGAATTTTGGAAGTCTGTGCTTCAGACCACTTGGTCTATGCTATTTTGTTACAGCAGCCCCAGAACACTGACACAAAGCCACTGAATGTCTATTCTAAGCCACGCTGCCACTGACACCTGTGGTGAACGCCATGCTAATTACAAGTTCTGACCTAATTAAGTCTATAACCAGAGGCAAGAATCACCTGAAGTGCCTTTGGTAAATCACTGTTAGTTTCCATATACATAGCTTAGCAAGATCTTTAAAAATGAGGCTAGATGAGTGTCTTAGTCACTGTTGTACTGCTGTGAAGGGACACACCACCAAGGCAACGCTTAAAACGAAAGCATTTAATTGGAGGATTGCTTACGATTAAGAAACTTAATGCACCATGACAGGGAGCATTAGCTGAGAACTTACATCCTGATCTGCAGGCAGCAAGCAGAGGAGGATGGGGGGGGGGGCAGGCAGGCAGATAGACAGAGACAGACAGAGAGACAGAGACATTTGGGCTATGCTTTTGAAACCTTAATGCTCTCCCCAGTGACATGCCTTCTCCAACACGCCACACCTACTCCAACAAGGCCACACCTCCTAATTCTTCCCAAACAGTTCCACTAACTAAAGACCAACCATTCATTCAATCATATGAGCCTCTGAGACCATTCTCATTCAGACCATCCCAAATAAGATTCTACTCATTAAAGGCATGGATTTCCTCTGTGACTTTGGACCTAATATCTAAAAAACTTCAGCTTTCTTAATAAACTAATAAAATCTACTTGTATGGCTCAACAGCAATAATGTGTTTCACATCCCCCCCCAAAAAAAATCCCCGAGCCAACTGAGTAAATATAAGGTGCTCTTGATGGACCTCACTGCTCCCAGTGAACCACGAAGGGAGACAACTTTACCTACAGGCTGTACGTGTGTGGTACCTAAAGGACTCAGGCCAGAGTGCTTCTGCTTAGCATAGGGTTCATCCTGCTTAGCATCAAGGAGGCCCTGTTGGTTTGAAGGGAAGGAAAAAGCATTGAAGTTGGAAGCAAAATGCTCGATGCTTCTTAGGGTCTGATGCAACATGACAAACAGTAGAAGCTAAGATGGAAAAGACCACTCCGACAAGCAAGCAGCACTGAAGAGTTAATATTCTATACCTACACTTGATGTGATCGACGTTAGTATGTGTCCTAAGACACACCTTTACACCATATTGGACCATTAGTTACATAGCATCACAGCCCAGTGCTACAATGTATTAGCTATTTATTCTTGAATGGGTCATTGAATTTTTGCCTGCCTCAGTTTCTTACAGGTTACATGGCAATAATAACACCCAGCTTAAAGGGTGGTTTGCAGGATCTAGTAAACCAATACATGGGGAACCCTTGGAATGGTGTCCAGTGTACAATAAGACCTAATTAAAAATTCAAGCTAGCATTTGAGGTCAGATGGTATTGTCAACTTATCATTTTAATACTGTATAATATTCCATGGCATTGGTGAGCCATAATTTATCAGCCCTTGTGCTAAGAGTATTCCCTTATTCCAATAACCAGTATATTTCCTTCTAATAAGCAGCAACATCTAGTGTGTCTCCTCTCCCCTCTCTCCCTCTTTTCCCCCTCTCTCCACAACAAAGTTTATTTACATTTATTTAAATTATAGTCAGGATGTAGTTGATTACCAGAGTAACAGTGTACCCTAAATTACAAGACAGGGACTGGGCATTGCATTACTCTGGAACTCATGACGACCCTGGGAAGAAGTCTATCATTGAATCCTATTACATGAGGAACACCAAGTCAAAACCTTGATAAGGGCTAGGACCTTTCCTAGCACATAGAAAGACTCTAATTATGTTCCACAGCCATATACTCACTCTGCTAGTGAGTACAGTCCAGAGCCATCTCAGGTTTTCGTTACAGAAGTGTTGGCATGTGGAGGATACAGTATACAAAGCAAACGGCTTTGGCTCAAGTGCTTTCTTCCAGCACTCTCTCCCCAGCTCACTCTGCTCTATTTATATCCACCCCCACAGTCCACAAAGCCAACCAGTCACATGAGCACCAGAAACTGACCAGGAGAGACTCTGGTGAATGGATCCACGTG
The DNA here is from genome assembly GCA_902729485.2 of Mus minutoides. Lineage (NCBI taxonomy): Eukaryota > Metazoa > Chordata > Mammalia > Rodentia > Muridae > Mus > Mus minutoides. The sequence continues at coordinate 76,202 of CACVCL010018637.1, read as the reverse complement.
AGCTTCACAAAGGTACAGCGATTTAACCTGCAAAGATTGCCTAGGCTTGCCGAGAAGCTATAAAGCCAGATTTGTATAAAAGCTCTCCCAGACCTTTAAGGCTGGTGATTAGCTTGATGTTGTTGTTTTTAATATAAAAGCACTCAGTCAAGAAGCAGCTTTCTGAGGGCCACACTTCTCCTAAACTAAACTAGTATTTGGGCCAGGCAGTGGTGTCACATGTCTTTAATCCCAGCACTTAGGAGGCAGAGGCAGGTGGATTTCTGAGTTCAAGGCTAGCTTGTCTACAGAGTGAGTTCCAGGACAGCCAGGGCTATACAGAGAAACCCTGTCTCAAAACAAACAAACAAAGAAACAAAAACAAAAAAACAAAAAACAAAAAAAGACTAGTATTTGGTTTCCGAGTTGTACCCATTCTTATCTGATGGCCCTAAACTTAAAATATCTATTAGGCCATGCGTATAAAACTGTCAAATGACTGACTGAAAATGACCTCAGAAATGATTTTGGTGGTGCTGGGGAAATTAAGTATTCACATGTAAGAGAGTGAAATGAGATCCTTATCTCTCACCCTATACAAATACCAACTTCAAATGGATCAAGGACCTTAATGTAAGACCTGAAATGCTCAAACTCTAAAGAGAGAGAGGGAGAGAAAACACCTCGAGGTGCAACCCTAGGCTAGGCTTTATGGAAAGATTTCCACTTGCTGGAAAGATCTCTACTTGCTCAGGAAACAATGTTTAATTTCATGAAATTAAAACATTTCTGCACAGCAGCAAAAGTCGACAGTCCAGTGAAGGAGCAGTTGGGTGAGAAGCTGTGCTACACACAGGTGTGGCTGAGGAGAAATAGCTAGAATACATAGAGTACTCCGGAACCGAAACAACCCGAACCCAGAAAGCCAACCAACATCCAGGCTAATTCTGAAATACAGCTGGGGAGAAGGTTCGGTGAGAAGATTCGGTGGGTAAAGTGTTTGCCGCACAAGAATGCAGCGCTGAGTTTGGACCCCCAGCACTAATGTAAGAAAGCCAATTGTGTGTACCTATAAAGCCAGCCTTAGGAAGGAGGACACAAGATCTCTTGTTCTGGCTGGTTAGCAAATCTATCCCAATCGATAAACTCTGCATTTGTGAGACACTGTCTCAAAGACTAAGATACAGAAATTGCGAAAGGCATCTGATATTCTCTGGCTTTAACCTTCATGCACACACAAACACAGACAAACGGGGAAAAAAGATGAAGTATAACTGGCCAGTCAACGTGTGGGAAAAAAAATGTGCAGCCAGTAGTAGGTACTGGAGAAATGCAAATGACTACTAGAACATCTCACCCTGGTCTGAATGGCACTCAACAGAGAAAGCAAATAATATTCAGTGATGGCAAAGATAACGGCAAAAGGGACCCGTCCCGAGCCCTGGTGGTCCTGGTGGGAGTGTGAACGAGTCCAAGCACTATGGGAATCAGCATGGAGGTTTCTCAATAAAAAACAAACAAAAAACTAAAAATAGACCTACCATAACACCCATCTCTACCACTCCTGGGAATCTGCCCAAGAACTCTGAGTCAGCCTATCACAGAAGATACACGCACATCAATGTTTATTGAAGCACTGTTCACAACAGCTAAACTCACCAAAAAAAACATCTAGTTAACAGCACAGAACTTAAAAAAAGTCTCCCCAGGATGTGATTTTTAGGTGAGGCATCTGGAACTGGGGGCATAGGATCCAACCGGAATGAGGTAAATGAGGTCATCCCGGACTCCAAGCTGAGTCATAGATAACAAGTCACGCCCTGCCATCATCGCTGGAGAAGGAGACCCTGAGACCAGGGCAACCAAGACCATGTCAGTACAACAAACACTGCGTATTTTTAGACTTCGTGGATCCTGAATTTGATAGAGAGACATAAGAATCATAGACAAATGACATGAAAGGAAAGTCATGCATCTCATATATGAAAGCCATATGACACGCTACATATGTAGGATGACATATATGTATATGACATGGACGTAGATGCAAAACTGACTAGGGAGATGATAATGGCTGATGGGAGGAGAGACGGAGAGACAGAGGATGGAGAGATTCATAAAACAGAAGACGCTCGAAACATACTATAGTCTCACATGAAAATTCTCTTTAAAACCCACTGTACGCACAAATAATACATGCCAATAAAAATTACCGCACTACAAATGGTTCAGCGTGAAGCGATCATGTTTCAGGAAATGACCCAAACTGCTTCACTTATGTTGACCTCTGCCTCAGTGGATTGTCTGCAGACAGAGAGGAAACCTCACAGAGCTATGCTTCTGCCACCTGCTTCATCCTGTGACAGGAATACACAGTGACATCTCAAGTCACTCATAAAGGACAACCTCGAGAGAAGTACATCACATGTCAGCTGCTATAGGCATTAATGTACAAAACAGATTCATTCGGTGCTCTGTCCACTTGAATGTACCATACCAGGAGGCTACGAGGAGTCTTCCATAGCAAAGCCATGATTTTCAATACAGCCATAAAACATGAATGACCTTGTATATGCCATAGTTGAGTCAGTTGATATATAAAGTTCTGCCTTTGCCAGGTTAATGAAAGGGATTGAGATTAGGAGAGAGGAACAGAGAGAGAAGAGAAAGAAACAGAGACAGAGAGACAGACACAGGAACAGAAAAACTGAAAAAATGTCCTTAAGTTTCACCTTTGACCTTCCTGAACAAGCCAGCAAAGCATTTAGAGGTCACACACCTGACCATGAAAGGTGGCCCTTGTATGGAACTCATCAAAAACCATCTAATTAGTGCCACAGAAAAACAAAAAGTAGCCCCAGGTTCTGATTTTCAGTGAGATAGCAGTAACCTGAGTGTGGAATCCAGCTAGAAATGGAATGTAAATGAGCTCACCTTAGGTTTCAAAGTACACTGGCCCTACACAGGGCGAGCAGGAGAGGTAAACTGCTCACTCCCCTGCAGAAGGCACATGGACTAGGATGGCTGTCATAAAGAAAAGCGGGTAGCAGTTTAACGGGCTTCGATAATAAATGCTAAGTTTATAAATGCTAAGCATGAGTTAAACACTCGCAGTGCTGAGTATCTGTTATGCTGCTGCTAAATGGCCCCCAACTCAATGGGATTAGTACCAAGAGTTACTCCCAGATGCTTTTCCTTAAATAAATAATATACAGAACACACATGCGCACGCGCGCGCGCACACACACACACACACACACACACAAACCTATGCACATACGCACACAGACATCCTCTGTGAATCTGATTACTTGCCAATTAAAAATGCATTAAGCATTCAGTGGTAGAGCCTTCCACAGCCTGTGTGAGGCTTCGGCGCAGTTCTCAACGTCAGAAAATAGAAACGGTCTTAAACAGTCACACAGGTCTGGCCCCTCAAAAATAAAACTGTTTCCTAGAATTTCAATTCCAAAGTTAAAACTACTTCTTGCAGTAAAACACACAAGGTCTTCAGTAGTAAATGTGTTGTTGTTGTTTATTTATTTATTTGCTCTTTTCCTACGGAGGAAGAGGACAGATATACTCCAGGGATGGAGTACGGAGCGCTTGAGCTGAAGCCTTACTGACAAAACTCCAGCAGTGCCAGCCACTTCCTCGAGGCTCCCACAGATGCCCCCACAGCCCTCATCGCAGCACTTATGGGCCTGTGGTGTCCTTCAGCCACTGTCTGAAAACAGAAATCCCTTGTTAAGTGTTCCATTGGTGGTGAACCACATGTCCCTTCACTGGGGAGGTAATTCATAGACAAGGGAAGTAGAAATGTGTTCCATTCTGGATACGGACTAAGGAGAGGAGATGCCACCAAGCTGTGTGATCTATGAGCAAGGAGCAAGTGCTACCTAGTTACGGGGCTTGGCTGTGACAGTGTTGGGAACTCCCAAGTGTCCAGCCTGGGAGGCTACCTGCCTAAAGGCACTTCTCATCTCCATAGCATCCAGTTCACTTCTGGAGTCAAGAGTCATGGCCCAACTGATTCTGTGCCTCCGTTTCCATCGCAATACACTGGGAGCTTCCCACTTCATAGATGAACCCAGTAGTTAGCAGGCAAGAACCACACAAAAGGTGTCAGATTCACAGAAACTAGACTTCTGTGGAAAATCCCCACCAGGGGAACCTAGTGGCTGGCTGACACCCATGACAACCCTCCGTTCCCATCTCAGGATGTACTTTATCAGGGTGCACACAGTCTGCAGAGAAAAATCTGATTTTTACGTTTGGCAAAGGAGCATGCTAAAGTCCTCACCCACGTCTGACAGAACTGAACACGCTCCTGTTCTGCTCTGAGGGGGCAGTAGCTCCTCCCAGCAAAACCCACTTGTTCTACTGATGAAATCAGCCACATGGAAGCCAACATTCCACAAAGGAATGTCCATTACCATTTGCACAGATAAACAGATAGAGCCACTGGCCAAAGCCAAGAGGCACGAGTGTCCCACTTTGACTATGCACACCACGACCGTGGCCTCTAGGTCTGGACTCCTCCAGCCTCAACTCACCTAGAAATGGGAAAGGCTGTAAAAACAAAGGGACTCCCTGTTTCCATGCATACGGGTTTTGTATTAAAAGGAAGAAGCCACCTGTCTAACTGAACACAACGCTGGGAACAGAATGCAGGATCTCGTGAGTCCGTGATGTTTAACCTAGAGAGAACCTTCTCTCCAGGCTGATCATATCAGAACCTATAGTCTAAGCACTGATGTCACTGTCAGCTGCAGAGGACAATACTCAACGTTGGAGGCCTTCGTCCAAAGGTCATTAGGGTGTTCTTACATAACTTCCATCCAAGTGTCTAGGATAATCATAGGGACAGCAACAGTCTGTACACTGTTTATAGCAAGTATGTGTCAGACCCAAATTTATATATTACTAGCCTTGTATGCATGAGGACCATTAGCTCAGAGAGCCTTGCAGAGAGGTGGATAACTGCTGACTTTGGCTTGCCTTTTATAACTGAGGAATCAGGCACAGTTACATCAGTAGCTTGCCCAAAGCAACATTGCTTCGAGCAGTCTGGCTGCAGTCACCCCCAGTCCTAACTGAGGTATGGGCAGGAAGCAGAGAGAAAAGGGAGGAAAGCAGGACCCTGAGGAGAGGTGTTTATGACTCCTCACTGCAGTCGCCTCTGATCCTGTCGGTGGCCCCTTAGTGAATGCTACTGCTGGTAGATGCCCCTGAAAGCAAATCCTACAACAACGTGACAACTGTTACACCGAAAATGATGCTGAGAAAAAAGATTCGTTGTCCAGGATAAAATCTGTCCGCTCGGGTCGCTAACCATCCCTAGCTGCTATATCCACGAAGCAGCAGTAACTTAATAGTTACTCCTCCAGCCCAAGGGCAGAGCTGTTTGGTCTTGTTTTTTTTTAGAGAGAAGTCCATTCATTCGCTCTCACGCTGCCCGAGCCTTCCTTACCTTGGCATCAGAGTTCACTGTGTTCAACATTGAATTGCTGCTTATCTGGTCCCCCCTGGCAATCTGAGTTGTAAATTTCAACCACAGAGCAGGAAATCGGGTGACTAGTCTGAGATGACAGCAAAACATAGGAGCCATTAGGAATGAAGGCACGGACTGCACCGTTAGTGGACAGCAACGTCCTGAGAACCCTGGAGGCCTTGGGAGGACACGCTGAGCAGGAAGAATGAGGAGAAACACCCAAGGAAGAGCAAGATAAGTCCCGGGCAATGCAGCAAAGCCCTGTGTCCACCGGGCCCGACCCAGGGGTTCTTCCTAATGGAAGCTAGCTCCGGGTCCCACAACTGTATGAGAGGGAGCCTAGTGAGGAATCAGAAGGCTGCTGCTTCTCCCTTCAGACTTGGGTCAGGGTCCGAGGTGTGAAGCGTGAGCTGACAGTTAGATGACTGTAGGGTCACCTGGTACCTTCCGACGTAGGAGTGCAGAAGCTGACCTGGAGGGTCTGCTGTGTCTGTGCTGTGCCTTTCTATTCCGTCCCGAGTGACAGGATGCTGCTGGTTCATGGACCACATGTTTTGCATCATCACAAACGTTCTGGGCATTCACTTCCTTACAAGAGAGTAAAGAGCCTAAAAGCTTACTGGCCAACCACAGTGGGAAAGTTAGCCCTGGTTGGAAGGAGAAGATGCCTTAGAGGGGAAGAGGAAGTCATGGCTTTCTCCTGCTTTAAGAGTGCAGATGGAAAACAGTGCACTAGGAGAAACCATATTTAATGTTTTTCTGTGTGTTGAGCTGTATTAAATTGACAATTCAACATCCACTCCACACTATTCCATATACATTTAGCACCTGGTATTCAGTTACATTTTGAGAAACGAGCTACAAAGGAAAGATAAGAACAAATCTATTTCCTGTCTCAATAGACCAAGTAAAACAAAACTTTAGAATTATTTCCAGCAATTAAGTAGGATGAGAACTGTCCTTCATAGCTTTGGGCACTTGAACACTTGCTCCCCAGTGGACAGTGCTGTTTGGGAGCCTGAGGAGGTGTGGCCTTGGTGTAGGAAGAAGCCACAAAGGGTTTCAAAGACATTCCCAGTGAACTCTGCTTCCTGCCTGAGGTCTAGCCTCAGCATCCTGCTCTTGGGTGCTTGTTGGCATGTGTGCTCCACATCCGTGATTGCCCTCATCCTTCTCGAACCATGAACCTGAGAAAGTTTTCCTTCTCCAAGTCACCTTGATCTCCATGTTATACCGCAGCAATAGGAAAATAACGGATACAGCTTCTGGTCCCTGCAAATGTATTCTACTCATCTAGAGAGCCTTGGGACCTCAAATAATATGAGAAGTTAAGGCTACACAGTAAATCATTAGTACAGCCAGATCATTGCATTTGCTTCTGTTCAGTATATATTAAAGCCCTCAGTAACACACACATCAAATCTATTTCACAATAGCAAACCTGTCAAAAATCCAACATATGCAAATTAGCTGGTATCATAAAAATATGTCATTACACACACTTTTTATTGAAACTACCTTATGGATATGTGTGTATGTATGTACCTGTGTGTTTGTGTATATATGGCTATGCGTACACCTGTGTATATGTGCATGTGAAACCATAGAACAGCCTTGTTCATTACAGTGTCTGTGACTGAACCTGGGACTCAATAATAGGCCAGACAGAACACCCTTGATTCTTGCTGTCTCTGTCTCCCAGTACTGGGATTATAGCTTTTTTTTTTTTAAAGATTTATTTATTCAACTTTATGAGGATGAATGTTTACCTGTATGTGCACGGTATGTGCACGGTACCACAAAGGAGAGAAGACAACATCAGCACTGGTATGTTTGTGAGTCACCACACAGGTGCTGGGAACAGACTCAGGTCTTTGCAACAGCGGCTAGTTCTCTTAATAGCTGAGCCATCTCTCCAGCACCCAGAACCAGCTTATTAATGTGGCGGCTGGGAAGCTGAACTCTCAGCCTCATGATTAGATGGCAAGAACTCTGTAGGCTGGACCATCTCCCCAAGCTCTGCAATGAAACTCCATCCTTAGAGCAAGAGATCCAGGTACTCAGATGAGTGCTATGTGTTCTACTGAGAGATGTTGGAAAGGCATGTGTTTCCGTGACCAGGGAGTCATTTACTACACTTCTTACACTTTTTAATAGCTTTGTTGATTTAGACTGATGGGGCTTGTTAAACTAATCTCTTTACAAACAAACTTCTGCATTTCCTTTGTGTTTCATTTATTTTGCTTTAAAAAGTATTATTTCGCTTTTATAAGATTTTTTTTGGTCCTTACTGTGAGCCATAGTTTTGGTAAACTAATGTTTCTTCCTTGAATTCCCAGTGCTTACAAGACTGTTAACAACTCCTGTGATTTACCTTGCTACCAAGACAACCTCAAAAGCCTATTGGCCAAGCTCTTAGTTCTGGATTCTGGACTATGGACTACTGGAACAGGGTATGAGCCCAAATCCTGGAAAAACCCAAGATATGGATTGAGCATGCTAATGTAAATTAGTTTCACTTTGTTATGTGGCAGAGACAGCGCTTCAGCGCATCCAGTCCCAGTATCCATATCCCTTCAGACATGAAGGATCAATACAAATGAATGAACAGCTCAAACAAATCCTCCCTCATTAAAAGGGCAGGAGTGGGAGAGTGATCAAAGCACACAGCACACTACTGACTGTGTACAATACTCACAATCAATAATGCTTTAACCATACAGGGAATAGCTTGCAGTTGAGAAGAACTTTAATTTATAGCTCATACAAAAACGGCAGGGAGTATGTGCTTGTTCATTCAGTCAATAAATGTTGTGGGCTGTCCAGTATGGACCAAGCATTATTTAAGCTGATGGGAAGGAAGCAGAGAACACATTTTCTACCCTCCTACAGTTTACATTTTAATGTGGGAGGTGACAGGGATTTCGAAATATCATGAACAAGATCAATTTTAGACTGCAGTAAGTGTGATGGCAGATGCTAAACTGTAGTTAGTTACCACGAGGCCACTCCTGATGCTCAGGTGAGAGAAGGTATAAAGGAGTCACCCTGCAAGTATCCTAATGCCATTGTCTGGGAAACTCACGGGACAGAGACATGGGCTGTGCAGAGCTTATTCACCAAAGGACAAGTGGGAAAAGGTGACAGGCAGGCAGGCAGGACACACAGGGCACGGCACACACACACACACACACACACACACACACACACACACACACACACGAGCCGTGCAAACCAAGAATGCTTCAGAGCACTGTGTAAAGAGTATGGCAAGATCCCGTTTAGACTTTACAGTAAAGCTCGCTCTGGGGTCCCGAGGGGAGGCAAGGCTGCACACGATGGAGCGTGATGATTACAGAGTTGCTACATATGTGCAAGCACAGGTTGGCGGTGGCATGTGCACAAGCAGCCAAGAAGAGGAAGAAAGTGGCCGACTGGGGACGCATCTGGAGCTAGCGTCACAGCATCTGCTGACGGTGGATTGGAAGAGAGTTTCAGGAAGAAAGCATTACAAGATGAAAACTGATCATGTAATGACTATTATGGGCTGCATCTCCAATACACAAATATACTTTATTCATTCCATCCTTCCCCAGACTCTGGCTCAGTCAACAAGATTGGTCCATCCTGCTGCAGACGACAATTCTAAAGGACCGGCTCCCGCACGTTGTTTGATTGACCTCCAATCTCACAGATAAAGGTAACCTCGGGGTGGAGAAAGCAGCCTACCACCATCTCCCAAGTACGGAGTAGGAAGAGTCACACAGAGGAAGATGCATTCCCACACATTAGGGATTCCTTCAGAGAGAGAACTGTCCCATCCTTCTTACAGAGGTCCAGAGAGGCACACTGCCTTCAGAAAACCAAAAGACACAATTTAAATGTTTTGCATTTACAGGCATTTTTCCATCGAAAGCTTTCTGACGCTTAAAGGAAATACCTAATCAACAAAAAGCTCTTTCTTTCTTCCCTTCCTTTACTAACACAAAACTAGATTAAACAATAGTGATATTCTTTCCTTTAATTCTATTAACCAAAGCCCACCATGGTGGCATGTTATGTCTCCACACTTACTCGCAAGCACACACTCGAGCTCACACTCACAGACTGGACTCCCACGTACATTCACAACTGTGAGTTTGTATCCTGCTGTTGCCAAAAGTTAGGTCATAGTTTCCACATCTGTACTGTGTGTCTCTAAGGACATACACTGTGGTGCGGCATGCCCAACGTGTTATCAAGCCATAAACTCTTGCCGTTGGCCCTTGACTTCTCCTTTATCTCAGTGTGACATAATGCTGGAAAGGGGATAACCCGCCTTTGATGCAAACTGCTCCAGCAGTGCCAAGTGAATAAGCTTTGAGGCTTTCACACGGCCACCTTACTTGGTAATTCACCAACTCACTTGTAAAATCATTTATCTGTCAATGATTTGCCAAGCCAAGCGAGTATAAAAAGTCACTCAATTTCACTTGGAGATTATTTACCAGGGAGACTGCTGAAACTCACAACACACACACACCAGGAAGTCAGGTGAACCTACACCAGAAAATATTCTCCTCCTCTTCCTCCTCCTCCTCTTCCTCTTCCTCCTCTTCTTCTTTCTCTTCCTCTTCTTCTAGCATAGAACAGAAACTGAGAAGAAATCTCTTGTTCCCTTAATACTGTAGCTCCATCATGGCCTGTATTCACTAGAAAGCTAAGCACTGTCAGCAAGAGACTCTCTGAATCTCTTCCAGAAAGTTCTTAATTAGCTCATGATATCCAAATGTGTGGTTGATAAACTCAGAACTATACATATAACATATAAATAAATATCACTGGTAGAGAGGTGACCTTTAGGGTCTCCTAGCTCAATGCACACATGCAAACCACAAGCTCATTTAGTTCCTACACCAGCAAGCCTCCAGATTCCTCCCTGTAACACCAGGCAACATTGAACACGGCAGGAGTTCTGGAACCGGCTGCAGCTCCTGATGCCTTAATAACTTCAGGAGTTCTACTCTTCAGAGGATGTGAAATATATACCCTTGTCTGAGAGGAGACCAGCATCAGCAGCCTGTGATGTTCCTCCCCCACATCTGAGAGACTACCAGCATGTTCTCCCTCCCTTGCTTTTCTCTGCCTACTTGATTGAACCTGCGAGCCCAGCTGTTTCAGGAGAACATCTGAAGGAGGAAGTGGTGGTTATCCACAGATGAGATGTTATCATGGGAGAGCCTGGACTCCATCCTGGAAAGACGAGCCGGGTTCTGCTGCTTGGCACACTCTGCCATTTCAAAGCCACTGGGAGGAACAGTGCCATGCTAAGGACTTCTGTGACAACACCCTGTGCAATAGGAAATGGGAACCTATGTTTTAATTTTAAGATGATGCAGATTTTCTGAATCTTCTAAACTCAAAAGACAGCCAAAATCTTCACACAACTAAAATCTCACCATACCAAACTGTGTCAGAAATAACTAAACTGCAGCAGAGCCTTGGAAATGTCTAGACCACCGGGTAATTTGATTGTCATATTACATTCCATAGTAGTATATGACCTGAATTATATAGCTATAACCATCTTCTTCAAGAACCATCATACCAAAAATGACCAAAAATAATTTCCATAAGATTATCATGTAAAAATGTGTATGTATAGAGGATGTGGTTGTAGCCTGTGAGCGATATCTTGGCTAACCAGTGGAAGGCCCTGGGATCAGTCCCTAACTCTAAAAAATAAGTATATAAATCTGTGAGCCAAAAGCTATATATCAAGATGTCTAAAAAGTAAGAAGGATGGTGAAGACTACTCTGTATTAAGCACTGGCCTTAGCGATGAGCACACATTAAATTTACTAAATATGTGTATCCTGTACCACCTTCGCAATGTTAAAACTCACATCCTCAAAGGAAGCCTGAGCTTAAAGGGCAGTAAGGAGTCTATTTGGTTAAACAGATGATCCTGTTTCACTACCATTTAAACTAGACACTTCTCTTTTTGTATCAGTTACACTGAATTATATGACCTTTACTTGACTTTACTGTTATAAAATTCAAAGAGCTCAGGGACCTAACATTGCCAGACAGAACAACCTCTTTTTAAGTCAGAGAAACTCAGAGTTCCTTGACAGAGATATTATGTGAGGGCTGCAAAGTGGCAACCCGGAAGGAATGCTATGACTGTTCAGCTGACACGTTTTATCTAAGAGTTCTAAGGTTTGTATTCATGGCCTAAAATTCATTAAACTCAACCAGTGGGGACTTCAAAGCTAGTCTGCGGGGAACGGGCGTCTTCATCAAGATGCTGGACTGCCAAGGCCCCTCTCTAGGGTTTACATTTTCCAGTCAAACTCCCCAGCTGACTTCTAATTTCTTAACTGAATGATGGAAATTCCATCCGAGACGAGACTTTCCCTTTAAAGATGTTTGCCTCATAGCCTACACTGCAGAGGCCAAGATGTACCTGGCAAGGAGATGCCATGTCTCACAGAAAGATGTGGGTGGAACAGGTCCCATGAAAAGAGAGACCTCTGAGAATCCACATAGGCCCAAAGTTCTAGCACAGAGGGGCACTGGTGTGTATTTATAGGCAAGCCTGAGCTGTTTATTTTGTCCTTATGTCAGAAAACTACAAACGTTCATTTCAGAGTCAGCAGGCTCTGGCCGTCAAGGGTCCACTCAGAAAGCCAGACTTGTAGCCCCTTAAGCCACAAGTATAAAAGAAAACTCAAAATGCTCCAGCTGTAATGATTTTAGATCCTTGGATCCACAGGCTTTATTCAGTGAAGGATGAGACAAACTATACACAAACCATTTACAAGTGTGTGGAATAGAAGCGCTTCCACTGCAGTCCTGAAGGAATGTAGCTGGGAGCTGAGAGAAACTGCCCACAGCTCTCTTCTCATTCCCGAGCCTTTCCAGACCTCTGAAGGCAAAGGCCACCTCCCTGCCCCCTGCCCCCTGCCCATTTCTTGCCCCAAATCACAAGGACCTTTGTCTAGCTGGGTTTCCTGCTCTGATTCCCAAAAGGTTTCTTATAATACAGAGACAAAAATCATGTTCCAGGAGGAACATTCAATCATAAGAAATCTCTCGTTATCATTAAAAGTAAAGAACAGACAACAGGAGTTGTTACACTTGCAGCAGCAGCTTTGAAAAATGACTCTGTCGATGGCTTCAGAGAAACAGAATACAACTAGGAAGAGGCAAGGCCTCCTGGACAGGTGGAGAACCTCCCACTTCACTGGAGAACCAGAGAGCTAGGAGTCCTGCTCCATCTTCCTTAGCGATGGGCCTCCTGCTCCAGGACCACAGTGCTTCCTGAGAAAGACCCATGTTGATGATCAGCGGAACTTCCCAAACACAGACTCCAGGATACAGCCTACAGGGGGAAATCTGCCCTTGCTCACTGGCTGATGGCTTTATGATTTGGAATGAGGAAGGCACATGTGTTATGAGGATAAACTGTTCTCTGTTCTCACTCCTGACTTACAAGAGTCAGAGCAACATACCTTTTGAACAAGCCCCTGGAGACTTTCCTGTAGGTATACTGCCATCACTTGAAGTTCTGACTAGCTTCAACAGACATCATAGTAAAACACCAAGTCTAGACATGGTCTGCGCACATCATACCCACCCATCCACCCTAGAAGTGCCTTAACCCCATTTTGTGCCTGATAAAACTTGGCCCAAGTTCACATTTTTTTCCAAAGGTGGTCGAATAAAAAGTTATATCTGGGTCCCTCTGGCACATGGATAAGTCCTCTTATGTGGATCCCTCTAAAAAGAAGAAGGAATTGCTTTTTTGTTTACTTGGTCATCCACCTACAGTCAATCATGATGTACTGAGTTCTGCCTCAAAGATGCCTTCATCAACCCAAGTACTAGGCACAAGTGGCTGGACCCCAAGAATGACGCATATGAACTGAGTTACTAAAATCGTGAGGGACATAATACACAAAAGTTTGGTTAAACATTGAGATATTTGAAAACAAAGAGCACCCTGAACATATTGTGCAGGTTTATCGTTCTATGTGCTTGAGAAGTTCAGGCAGAAGGACTGTTCAGACAGACAGAAGGACTGTTTAGATAGATAGTGCTTCAAGACTGGGCATCAACAACTCTATCACACAGCAAGAGAAAAGAGAAAAGAGAAAAGAGGTTGGAAGACAAATCGAATTTGTTAACTAGGTGGCTATGGTCATATGCAGAAGACAGTGTGCACACATTTTCATCTCTGCTTTCCGATAACCCACTTAATACATGACTGTGGTCCTCGGACTGGCTGTGGTGATGAGCTTCCTGGGAGGGAACATTGTGGCCTTGCTTCATGTGTCGTATGATGACACTTCTAGAAGAGTTTCACAAAGGGATCTCTATCTATAGTGTGAGTTTATCAACCCAGCACTACTGGTAGACCAAGCTGATAACTCTTTATGGTAGTGTCCTGCATTGCGTGTTACATGATGTGTAATGGCATCTCGTTTCAACCACTAGAGGCCAGCAGCAGGTCCCTTGCTCTACACCTGTGACAACTTAAACTGTCTACTGACAGGACACTAGAATAGAGCTAGAATGTAGAGGGGAAGAATCAGGACCAATCTCTCGTGCACCAAAAGCCTGGGATCTCAGAGTTAGAGGGGCTCTCCCTGAAAGAAAAAGGGGATAAGGAACTAAATTAGACACTAGTTCCTTGTTCATTGAGGACTGAAATTATCTGAGGGGAAAATCCAGAAATGTGGATGATCCAGATCTTAAACAATCCGCGTTAGGTGGCCAAAAATCAAACATACTTGGAAACAGAACAAAAAAGATGACGCTAATAATAATAATAATAATAATTTTTCAGAATGGTGTTTAGCCCTGTGAGGCGCAGCTATATATAAAGTCAGGGCCTCATTTCTTAGGAAGCACTTTGTCCTAAGCTGTGTTCATGAGAAAGATCATGCCAGGGGTGTCAGCAGTGTCAAACGGAAGCCGCTCTCATGCTGATGTGATACGGAGACTAAACACCGTGGAATGTGGAACATGGGGAAGGAGTAGTGGAAACACAGGACCTGTTCGACACCAGGGACCTCCTGCCACTTGGAACATAGCAAAAGGCCAGCCATAAAGCCTGTAGGCCAGATGTGTGTTCTTAAAAAGCTTGTGAAAGGCGCCAGGTGCGCCTGGAGTAGCAGCAGCCCAGGGGATCCTGAGGGCTTAACAAGCATGGTCCACTTGGCCTTGGGTACAGCACAGGTGCCCTGCTGAGAACTGTACACAAAGTAAGGCTGCCACACCTGGTCTCGCCCTTCGGGTAGGCACCAAGGGGCAACTTTAGAAAGAGTCACTGGAGTGACATAAGCCAGAGGTAGTTCTGGGTACACCAAGGTTCCTGCCCTCCAACAACCGTGACCAAACTAAGGCAAAGAATGGACCTGTCATTCAAACAAAAGGACCAGGTGAACTGGGAAATTTCTTCAGGTCAGAAACAAGTGAGGAGTTACAGAAGCGAGCAACAGTTCCCCGTGTCCTTGTCCAGGGAACCAGAGGCCAGAGCAAGAGAGGAATGCACAGCTTGAGTCTAGAGTGCTGACAGGAATCAGCTCCCCAAGGACAGGCTCACTGAACCACAGCAGCACCTTTCTGACCAGTCTGGCCAAGCTCCCTGCCCAGCAAGGAGCAAGATGTCTAAAGCAGCTAGATAAGCAGTCCATGCTTATAGTCCCAGCTACTCGAGGAGCTGAGGCAGGAGAATTGCTTGGGTCTAAGAGGTCAGTTTTTATTCCCTGGCATCACAAAAAGGGAAAAAAATGTATATGTATGTGTATACACACACACACACACACACACACACACACACACGCACACACACACATATATATGTATATGACAGACATGGATTTCTCTACATTATTTCAACTTTGTCATATACTTGAAATTTTCATGAAAAATACTAAAAGCACTTTAAAAAAATTGTTTTGTTGGTTTTTCGAGACAAGGTTTCTCTGGGCTTGAAAACAGAGATCCACCTGCCTTAGCTTCCCAAGTGCTGGCATGAAAGGTATACACACCACCATGCACCACCTCTGAAAGCAAGTAGCATTACTCTATCCTAGAATTCGACAAGAGGAAAATCAATATATGTTAAATAAAAATTATAGGCTATAAAAGACCCCAAGAATGTGAGGTCACACAACGCCATGTTTGTGAGACTAAATACTGAAGTATTAACGGTTGTTCTCTTGAAAGTTTGAAAGTAGGCTAATGGGTGGGTTTTACTTTTCATGCATTTGTAACTTTTTATCTTTTTTTTAAATCAGCATTTGTTGCTTTGCCATCTAAACAAAATGAATGCTTAAAAAAGAAAACAAAAAACAAAAAACAAAACACTGCAGTGCTGCAAACAAATCCAGGACCCCCTACCACTGGTTCTCACCTGCAGAGGAAGAAATTTAAGCCGTAAACATTTGCCTTGCATGCCTGGATTTTGTTCCTTGTTCCATAAAAAAGAAACATCAACAACAACAACAAAACTTTCATAAAATAATTAGTGGAAAAAAACAGTCAAAACAATGACATCTATTGTAACTAGCATAAATTACTAAATTTGGCAAAAGACACTAATACATTACTTAATTGAAAAGGGTTTGCAGATTAGCTTGACTCAATGGTAAACTCTATGCAAATATTTCAAAATCTGAACCCTTCTGTTCCCACACATTCCGGATAAGGAATATACAACCTGTACTAACAATTCTGAGATAACTACTCAGCCCCACGTCACAGATAAGAACAAAGGCTTGAAGAAGGAACTGCCCAGTATCTCCAACAGCTGCCCCCAGGAATGTTTCCAAGCTGGGTCTGTTCCCAAAGGCCGTGCCTTAACAAGTGGATTGTGAGGAAGAGGACACAGGAAGGAGAGGGGAGAGGAAGGCAGCAGGAGAACTGGGACAACGAAGACTACAGAACACAGCCCAGCCTCTGACCCTGCAGGGCTCACTCCTTAGATGACTTACAGATCATAGTGGAGCTTTACATAGATTCTGGCATCAAGGACAAGCAATGTGTATTCTCCAGGAAGAGACAGCACAGGCCAGGGATGTGGCTCAGTGAGGAAAAGTGCTGGCCGTGCAGGACTGGTGACTTGAGTTTGAACCCCAGAACGCAGAAGATGGCAGCAGGAAGAATTGGGCTTCACAAAGTTTTTCTCTGACTTCCACACATGTGGTGTATCACATAAACGTGTACATGCATATATAAATATATATGCATGATGTATGTGTGTTCATATACATATACATTTATACATATACATATATAAACATACACACAAATATTTTTAAAAAGAGACTAGAGATCTTGATGTTTTATATGGAGAAACATATAGGCAAACTCTACCCAACCCCTTGACATAAACAATTCGCATTTGACCTGCTCACTCACCACCTGAACTCTGGCCAACCCTACCCGTCATTAAGACTTATACACAGCTAACCTAGAGGACTGCATCACTCTCAAGTGATCAAGTACAAATGTACTCTGGAGACCAGCAATGTTAACACTGTGTGCCAATCACCACCAGCAGAGCGAACAGAACTCTTTGGCTCGGGCATCAGCACTGCAGCCCTCACGACTGTCTAGGGGACTACACAGTCAGGGCCATGAAGAAAGCTACACAGAGAAGACACTGCCGTGGAAACTGACTGTCCAAAGCTGACGCCTTCACGTACATATCCACTCCACCATTCCCTTCCTTGTCTCTGATGTCTCTCAAATCCTCATCTCCAGCCCCAGTCCAAGGGCTGAGACCCCAGTTCTCATTTAGATACATGGAAAAGATATCATTAAACCTCCCGAGTGCACAGTTCTTCCTGTACACAGAAACTCTACCCTATCCAGTGATAGGCAAGGTCACATGACTGGCTCTGGCTAATGACCTGTGAGCAATGTGGGCACTCCTCTGTCCAGAGCTTATTATGCTGAGGGTCAGAACAGACCAATTCCTGGGGCTGCCATGCTGCAAGCAAGCTATCCTGGCCAACACAACAGGCTTGATGGCCATCCCGGGCACATCACAGCTACATCTAATGTCACATCCACCTTCTTCAACCTAAATCCAAAGATTTAGCCTACCTACCTGCTTTTTTCATTAACCCCCCACTCCCGTATCTTGGGTTTGGCCCACCCCCTTTTGCATCTCCAGGCCCATGTGAAACAAACACTCTAACACGATGTGCAAAACTTGTTATTTACAGAGATAAAAGTCCCGGGCTAAAGTCGGATGACTTTTAACGAGATGCTAGAATACATAAAAAGACCACCATCCGAAGTGTGTGTGTTTGAGGGCGTTTACTTATTCATGAAATGCTGACTTACATATTCAACTTGAAGTCTTCCTCTTATGCTAAATTACTAATGAAACTGGGGGCAGGAGGAGGTGGTTTCCATCCCCAGCAGTGCTGCAAAGGAACTTGAACTCTGAAGGCATCTGGGTGGGTAGAATGGGCTGGTACACTTACTTGCCCATGTTGTTCTTGGAAACGGTCACACTGCCACTACTCTGAGAAAATGGAAACTGAAACTCTTCACAAATATCACCAGTGACTTTAAAAATTAAAAGCATAAACCCACAGGATTATAATGCAAATATCAAAAGTACACCTCAAAGGTCATCTGCAACCTTCTTTTTTTTTTTTTTAACCCTTCCTGGAAAGGGGCCAGCTTGCACTGTCTCAGGAAACAGCTATGAAAGAAAATATAAGTCACGCTTTCTTCAGCTCTCTGGCTTACCACACTGCTAACAACTTCAATACCAGCTCCCAGATCCCACAGGCTACACACAAGGAGGTGCACACTCCTCCAACTTGTTTATGGGCCAAATAAACAAAATGTCACACCTGCAAACAATGGATCTGAAATCTGAACTTCCAAGCCTTTTAATCTCCCTTTTGTTTCCCATGGGAATGCAAGGGAAGGTTTCCTATCAGAGGAAACTACCCAAAAGACCCGATGACGTAATGGCTCCTCTACTAGTCTTGCTCTTCTAGAGTAACACAAAGACATCCTCCATCTGATTAAGGTGAGCAGGCGTTGTTCAGCTGTGAAAGGGGGAAAATGAGGTGTAATTAACCCATTTTTCTATTCCTGTAATCATACTGAACAAACTGAATTTCTGTTCCTCTCCATCAATTTAAAAAAAAAAATCACAATTACTTAGCGGCCATATAACTAAATGTAAAATAAATATAAAATCTTTACATTCCAATTCACTCGAAGGCAAAGCATGACTGTTATCTTTCCCACCCCACCCATCTCATCCCAAGAATGTTACTGTGGCCAAGTTGCTCAACGTCCCTGCTAGACACAAGTCTGTAGTACAATCGGAGTGGCTGTGCTTCATTTCAGCCACATGAGTCAAGAGGAAACAGCATTAAGTATTTATTGCTCAGCACACAAGTGTACCTGCTGACAAGAGCCACTTCTGTTCTAATTTATGTGAAGTTCACGAGCCCTGGGAACAGTAAGGTAGGCTGGAGGTTCCGCCCTGCAAGTCGTCTCTTGACCTCTAACCAAGTGACTTCCGAGTAACATTTGAGGGTAAGTATCTGTGCCTTAAGGACAGGACTTGATACTGACATCTGCTTTCCCGTTGATCTTCTCTTCACTTAGCTGCCGGCAGCAAGCATGTGTCTGTTTCACAGAGGTTCGTGGGCATCCTGTCTTCTGCCTTCAAGTGGCTCATCAAAGGAAGCCCAAGTCACGGTGTACGAATGGAAAATAGCCCTCCTGGGCATCAGAACGCACACCCCTGCCTCCCTCTCTGTCTGCCTTCCGCACCATGCATTCCTGCACACAGCAGCAATGGGCTGTGGTACTGCTCTGAGCAACGCCTCGGTCAAGGTGATGCAAAGACAAGACCTGAGGACAGAACTCCTACTCAGCTGCTGCCTGGCTCGAACATTTACTTCAAATAACTTAGTGACGCTGTGCATTTGGGCTCCGGGGAAAGGAGCCGTCACAGCTCAAGCTAATATTGACAAAGTATCTGAATGGCACCCTTAAAAGGTGCATTTTCAGTTCAGACTGGACCTTTTCTTTTTCTCAGCAATGAAAGAAGGAAGCTTGGGCGTGATTTGATGACCACTCGCTTTCCTTTTACAGGAAGGGAAACAGCCTGTAAGGCGAGAAGCACCTTCATCCTCGTGCTCCGCAAACACTGTGGACTGGGCCAATCACTCAGGGCAGTGTTTGCCTAAGGAAGTCACTAAAACTGTCCCTGGAAAAAGCTCCTCCACCTCAGGCTCAACTATAAGAGACCAGCAAGGGAGGAGAGAGAAAAGGTACAAGCAGCAAGGGCTGAGTGTATAAGCAAGTTTCGATGTCGTGACTATGTGATCGTACCTATTATTCAAAACGGGAACAAAAATGTGGTACAGATAACCAATTCTTTCAGGGGGTCCCCCTTGATTCCCACACATACCATGTGATCACACAAACCCACAACACCAGCGAGCAGTACTGCTAACCTGTATGCCCCCCACACACAGTTTCTATCCCACACACATTGAATAACTATATTAAAAACATTTTTAAAGAAATGTATGCAGAAAAAAACCTAACTAATTTTCCAATATCTCAATAAATACAAATCGGGAGGATTGATTTAAAAGTCAAAAATTAACACAACAGTCAAGCCTTTAGCCATCCAGTACACTAGTGTAAG
Organism: Mus minutoides; assembly: GCA_902729485.2. Lineage (NCBI taxonomy): Eukaryota > Metazoa > Chordata > Mammalia > Rodentia > Muridae > Mus > Mus minutoides. The sequence goes on along the minus strand of CACVCL010018637.1, from coordinate 56,037 downwards.
ACCACGCCAGTGAGGCACCCGGCCTTCAGAGTTCCCTCAAGGGCAGCATATGATAACTGCAGGTGGAAGACAGCAGACCAGGGGATCTTCTCACCACAGAAGGAACCCAAAGGGGACACTGGGGCTGTGTTGGTTGGGAAGAGAGGCTGGAGGATGGGACAAGTAGAGGAATTAAAATCAGAGAGTGACAAGTCATGGACAAGGAAACGGCTCACTCTGAGAAATGTCAAAATAAAAGCAGGAAAAGGCAGCACTGATCACCTCTGTGACTGTCAGTCTCAACCTCCCCACAGGGTCACGGCTCCTGACCCAGCACCACGAAGAAAACCACTGAGCCTCTGAAAGCCATCTAAATGTGACAGACACAGTTGAAACGTAGAACTGGGCTTTACCTGCATGCCTGCAGTGACCATTCAGATAGAATGCACTCACAAAGTACCAGGAGCTTCAAAAGAACTCATCCTGTGCGCCATGGATAATAGTAACCTTTGCACTCAGCACTGAAAATTTACAGAAAACGATATGCTCCCGTAGGAGTGTGTGTGCGTGTGTGCATGTGTGTGTGGGTGTGTGCAATGGTGCCCCTGTACAAGTCAGAGGCCAATGTGATCCATCTGCCTTATCTGAGACAGGGTTATCTTTTAAATATTTACAGCTACATGCTGCACCTGGCAGGCTAGCTGGCCCATAAGTCTCCAGGATTCTTCTGTCGCCAGGTCCTATCTCTCTGTGGAAGCACTGGCGTTACAAACACCATAGCATCTGGCTTCTATGTGGGTTCTGTGGATTCGAACCCAGGTCCTTGGATTTGTATGACAAGCACTGTGACCAATGAGTCACCTCCCCAGCACAAAGACTTGATTATTGTTTGTTTGTTTGTTTGTTTGCTTCAAACAATAGATTTTGCTGTTTTCCCCCCTCCCCCCTACTCCTCCCAGATCCTGCTCACCCTCCTACCCACCCAACTTCATGTTCTTTCTTAGTCTCTTATATATTCACACACACACACACACACACACACACACACACACACACACACACACACCACGCCATGGAGTCTGTTCTATGGTGACTGACAGACCCAGCCACACTTCATTGGAGAGAACTGAGTTTCCCTTTCCCAGCAGATAACAACTGCAGAGGGCTTCCTGGTTAGGGGCAGGGCTTTGTACTCAGTTGCCCTTGGCAGTACTGCCATTTTTCTGGCTTGAACCCTTGTACACTTTTGCTCGCGCTCGCAGTCCGTGAGTTCATTCACAGTGTGTCTGGAAGACACTGTCACCTTGGACTCATCACCACCTCTGGCCCTTACAGTCTTTCTGTCTTTTCTTCTGCACAGGTCCCTGAGCCTGGGGTGGGGGTGGGGGATTTGAAAATGACAAACTGTATGGGAAGCCATTTCTTCTGACACATCCTACTGTGACTACTGAGCTTCAAAAGTGGCCTCTGAACGTCATCCCCTCCTGGTCAGCCTGGAGATGCTCTCAGTCTTGCCAGTGTAATGTACAGCTCCTAGTATTATAATTCTAGGCACATATCCTTGAGTCAGGATAAGGTTTCCTATATTTCTATCCCATCGTTAGCTGGCATGTATAGGAATGGTACCTATAATGCTGTGTAGGGACTAGTGAAAGAAAATTAGGAAACCTGTGGCAAGAATCAATGTCTCCAGAAGCACAGTAAGATAAACAGGTGGCCCTCGGCATGTAGTGCAGGGTGGAGAAGGTAAGGCAAGGTTGGAGGCCTAGCTGCTGGGAAAACCCTACTGAGCATGCTCAAGGCCCTCTGGTTGACAGCTCTGCGAACAAGCATACAGAGAGCGTGAAACCATCCCTACTGGGTACTTTCATATCAACTTGCCAAAAGCTATAGTTATCTGGGACAGAAAACTTCCCCCTGAGAAAATGTCCCAACTACTGCCTTATGGGCAAGCCTGTGGTGCATGTTCTTAACTGATGAATGATTTTATGAAGGAGGGCCCAGCTCACTGCAGGCAGGGCTATCGCTGAGCTGGTCCTGGACACTCTAAGAAGACAGGCTGAGCAAGCCATGGAGATTGATCCAGTGAGCGGCACACCTCCATGGCTGCACTTCTGTTCCAGCCTTGAGCTGTTGCCTGACTTCCATTACTAATAGAATATAACCTGAGAGCTGTTTGGGTGGAATGACACCTTTCCTCTCTGAGCTGCTCTGGCCCCGGTGCTTTAGCACAGCACTAGAAAACCTAACTAGACCTCCACCAGTGTAGGTAACTTCACACCATTCCTATGAAATGGTTAAAAATAGAATGTTAAAAGCACTAAAACAGTCCCTATTGAATTTTAAGAATTTAGTAAATATTCACCATTGTTAATTAGGCCAAAAATGTTCACATCATATAGTAAATTTTCTATTAAAAAACTTTATTTCTTATATCATCCTTTTGCCTACAATATTCACCCTCATCAAATATATATACATATACATACACACACACACACACACACACACACACACACACACACACGAGTCTCCAACACCATGTTAAAATTGTTTTAAAAAGTTACATTTGAATAAATTATATATATATACATAATATATAATTAATATATACTATATATATATATATATATATATATATATATACATACATACATATATATACACACACACACACACATACTCACACACACACACACATAATTATGGTTTCAAATTCCCTTTGCTTGGCCATGCTTCTGCAATGAGTATAGATAATACGTCAAAAATTTCTTTGCTCCTTGTATTCCTCAATGTGATTAATGGAAAGAAAGAAAACAGAAGAAAAAGGAAGCGAGGGAGGGAGGATATGGGAGTGGGGGTGGAAGTTGATCAGAAAAATAGATTACCATATATATGAAAGAATATTTTGCAGCCATTTTTGTTACTGTAGGAAAACATCACGGTATCGTTTGGGAAGCAGGCACTAAAATTACACATGCAACAGAAAGAGATGCCACTGGAGGCAAGGACAAGCAGTGTGTACCCCAGAACCTGTCCCCCACAGCCAAATGCTAGCTGGCTGCTTAGAAGCTCTGCCATCGCATGCAAACGCTCCCAGCCTGACTGAGATCCATCGTCACCTGTAGAAGAGGATGATGACACCCACCATCTGCCTATGGTGCTGTTATGGGTGCTTGCAAACACATCTAATATGAAGGGAAAAGGTCGGTCGTTCTAAGGTCCATGAAAACACTGGCTTGTGGGACGGAGCTAACGGTTCCTCTGGGTAAGCGCTTGCTTTGCAGGCACAGGGACCCAAGCTCAAGCTCTAGACTCAGAGCTGCTCCGTTTTGAGTTGGGTTTTTAATCCTGGTATTGTGGTGCATGAGGATCCTTGATGCTCACTGACCAGCCAGTCTTGCTTATTTGCTGAGTTCTGGGCTATAGAGAAAAGAGAGACCTTATCTAAAGAAATAAATGAAGTAGGGGGTAGGACTGAAGACAGCTCAGAGGTAAAGACAATGCTATGAACACGCTCTGCTCTGGCAGAGGATGGGAGTTCAGTTCCCAACCTCCATATCAGAGAGCTCCCAACAGCCTACACCTCCAGCTCCAGGGATGTAACACTCTGTTCTGGAACTCTTCTGGAAACTGCAGACACTGTGTGTGTGTGTGTGTGTTCATATGCATGAGCATTTTTTAAACTAAAAATAAATCTTTTCCTAAAAAGTCAACAATAACAATATTTAAAAACAAACAAACAAACAAAAAAAAAAACACAATGGCAGAAAACCTGAGAAACAACAGAGGTACTCCTGGCCTCCATATACTTGTACAAGTACATGAACATGCACATGTGCACCCATAAACATAAATACACACCTCTACACATAAAAGTGAGTATGTTTTATTTGTCTAAATCATTCTTTAAGCAAATTAACTTTAAAATACATGTGTGCAAGGTACAGAAAAGGCTCAGCTGTTAGAATAATTATACAAGCAAAAAGATCAAAATTGGAATTTCCAGGATCCACACAAACATTAGACAAGTATGACAGCCCACCCATAGTGTCATATTAAGAAATGAGAGACGAGGAGTCCCCAGGGCAAGCTGGCTAGCGAAACTATTATTAGCCTACCCTGTGTTTGATTAAAAGATCCTGCCTACAAAAAGAGTAAGGTGGGAGAAAAATCAAGGAAGATTCCAGGTGTCAGTATGAGGCATCATATGTACATGCATGTGCAGGCACACACAGGGACCAGGCACATATACATGCACGTGTAGCACACATGTAAGACAAAAACATGCACACCAAAGTTCCGCACTGCATGACTGCATAACTATGAAATATCTAGAAAGCTAAGTCCTCAGAAGCAGGAAGTTCACTACTGATTGCCGAGCTCTGGCAGATAGAGCCAGAGAGAGAAACTCTCTGACAGGCACGGAGGGCAGTGTTACCAAAAAAAAAAAAAAAAAAAAAAAAAAAAAAAAAAAAAAAAAAAAAAAAAAAAAAAAAAAAAAAAAAAAAAAAAAAAAAAAAAAAAAAAAAAAAAAAAAAAAAAAAAAAAAAATGTCTGGGAAGGAGAGAGAGGTAGAGATAATACATGTGAATGCTCTAACTGCCACTGAGGCGTTCTGTCTAAGGAGGATACTTTGATTGTGAATTTTTGCCCGAGGCGAAAATACACATAAAACAACACGTTTTTTTTTACAAGAGTCTATGCAAACTAAAGGACTTAAACAAACACACAAGTGGCTGGCTCCAGGGGAAGGGGAAGGACAGTACCTCACAAAACTAAATGTCTCCTTCTAAGTCTGAGAAGAGATTCGACCAGACCCTGTTAACTGTGAGCGGTGAACTAGCTACAGGCTTCTGCAACTCTAGCCTGGGGGCCTAAGAAACTGTGCTGACTAGCTGCCCTGAAAAAGAAAAGAAACATAAATGTCATTCAACTCCAGTCTTCTGCTTGCCACTTACCATGTGCAGGGTGCCGAATCAGACAGCCCCGAGGAAGTGCCAGGATCCATATTCTCAACTTCCTCTCCTTGGGATGTTAGACTTGTCTTTATGTGTGTATATACATAAAGGTTTCATAATGACCCAAAACCAGTATGCAATCATATACTGCAAAATAAAACCCTACTCTAAAAACAGGTGTCTAGTTTGTATATATCCCTTATCACCAAACCTTTCCCAAAAATCACTACCAAATCATACACATACATACACACACACACACACACACACACACACACATACACACAGAGAGACACACTCAACCACACTCATACCACTTTTACAGTCCTCTAACCTGGAGTTGATACAACTTGATTTTTTACCAGAAGGATAAAAAATTTAGCTAGATAAGAGTTCATTGTATCAAGATGGTCCTTCCCTAAGCCCTGTGACCACCTGGCTTAGCTGTCTGGATCAAGTTTAAAGGCCTGGAATTGGTTCAGAGGACCCACACACAGTGCCAGTATTATAAGTCCACGAAACTAGCCTGTAGCTCCCGGCTGTTCCAACTACCAGGTTAAAAACCCTATGTTCCCTGTCTGTTTTCCAGTCTTCAAACACCAGCATGTCACCTGCTCAGGTGCAGTGTACCTAATCCAGCTCTCCAGGATTTCCTTTTCCTCAAAATAAACTCAAAAGCTGCTCTTTTAAATAATTAGTCACGAAGGTCAGTTGCCTTGAGGTGACAGAGGAGTCAAACCTGACATTTATGGAGAAAGAGCAGCTGGAAAGAATCACACAAGGGGGTGGAGTCGGGCCCAGGGAAATGCTTCCTTCCAGGCTAAGCAGAGACTTGCATTCCGTTTAGAAACCTAAAACAAGGCTTTTTATCCTCTAGTCTCCTTGTCTTAGGAGTCAAGACCACAGACCTGGCTGGAGGCAAAGCAGACTCTCCATCTACTTGTGGGGGTGAGGAATCTGCACCCTAGGACTAGAGGAGACAGTGCCAAAGGCTATCTGGCTCCTAACCTCTAAGGACTGGGCAGTTCTATAACACAATTACTTTTTTTTTTTTTTTTTTTTTTTTTTGCATAGCATCCCACCCACATGGAATTCTAATAAGCTTGACAAAGAGGATCATTCACCCACCGTGGATAAAATCAGCAAAGTGGGAGGGAAACTTTGTACAGAGGAGGAACAGAGGCAACAGGGCTCTGACAGGGATAGGGCTTTCAAGGACTTCCTTCTTCCTGGAGTTAATTTGCTGGACGGGGAGGAAATGGGAAGGTGACCACGTGAGGAGGTAAAGAAGGATCCCTGAGAGGACTGTAGCAAGGACTCAGCCATCCAGAGATGGAGCAACCTGGACTAAGAGCAAGAGGATCTGTCAGCCAGCTCAGGGTTGGCTTGGCTTTTTATTTTTGTTTTTCTTAGACTTGATGTTGTTTGTGTCCGGATGTTTATTCTACTCGTTAAATGCTCAGAACAGAAGTCACTAAATATTTTCTGAATTTCTAACTTAATTTATTTTGATAGAAACAGACATGTGCCTGCCCACCAAAAGCAGTGCTTGCTTGGCTGTCTTGAGTATTGCCTTGGAATTCCTGCAAGAAATTTCTGGGTCTGGTGGTCCAAAAGAACAGGGCAAAATGCCTCCTTTTGCGGTGAATCGAGCCATCTGATAAAATGGCCAATCACCTCTTCCAAACAGCTGTGAGAAACCACCTTCAAAAGGATTCACCGTTCTTTCCTGTGCTCTCTTTGGTCTACAGGCATACAGATCCCATCAGGCTTCTAAGGGCCAGATCACTTCAGGAACAGCCTGGGACTCTGGTCTCCCGAGAAGGCCAAGGTCACCCCTCAGGCCCACACGCTTCCAAGCTTGGTAAGGACCGGCATGAGGCCCTAATTGTGCCACCCTCATTGTACACAGAGGCGTTGCCACCAAACCTTTCAAGAAGTCAGCCTAAGTTAGAGGCATTTGTCAGCTGGTAGTGCCTACCTTTGTATGAGACACTGGGTTCCAAACACACACAATGAGGAAGAAAACAGGGAGGGAGGGAGGGAGGGAGGGAGGGAGGGAGGGAGGGAGGAAGGGAGGAAGGGAGGAAGGGAGGGAGGTGATAGACAAACCAAGATAGATGAAAGCTGAGGCACCTGGGGAATGGGGCTGGCTAGGTTAAGTTCAGCTCCAGCCCTGAGCCTACAGCAGCCACAGGTATGCTTGGTCAGGTAAGGCTGCTCCTTCTCACAGGCAGGCCAGACAGCATTTCCACAAGCAGTACTTGAAGAATCTGATCAAGTTCACAGAGCCAAAGTCAGTGACATGTGCTCAGTGCAGCTCTTCTTGTCTTCAAATCTCTCTCTCTCTCTCTCTCTCTCTCTCTCTCTCTCTCTCTCTCTCTCTCTCTCTCTCTCTCTCTCTCTCCCCAAGAAACTGGAGAGTGTTTGGGAGCAGATTCCTGAAGAGTGATGAGCTCCATCACTTGGATCCCACAAGGAACACCTTCCACAGCTGATCCACCAGCCTGGCTTTCCCATGGATGCTCATGGGGATGCTCTTGGGCTTCACCTTAGGTTAGCAAGCCCAAGTCACAGACACCCTAGTCTCAGGATGCAGGGGACAGCTTCGCTGATCTAACTTACTATAAATATCTCTACAACCTTCCTAAACAGCAGAAATGCAGATCCAGAAAAATAAGTTGAAATCACATCAGCTCACATTTCAACAGCTTCTCGTTAAGAACCAGAACTTATCACTACTTCCTTACTGATCACAAAATGGACCTGTGTGTGTACGCCTGCCTGTGTAGGTCAGAGCCAACTTGGGGAACTTACCTACTTATATCAAGGAAACATCCTTGCTCACATGGTTTAGCTAAGACAGCTTACTAGCAGCAAACCCTTTAAATTCTTCTCTTTTAAAATAACAAAATGGTATATTTCCTATGCATTGTCATTATCTCTGTATGAGGGTGTCAGATCTCCTGGGACTGGAGTTACACAGAGTTGTGAGCTACCATGCTGATGCTGGGAATTGAACCTAGATCCTGTGGAAGAGCAGTCAGTGCCCTTAACTGCTGAGCCATCTCTCCAGACCTTACAATCTCTTTGATGCAGAGCACAGTTTACAAACTATGAGTTGAGATCCCTTTGGGGGAGGGAGGGGTCATATAGCAGATATCCTGCATATCCGATATTTACATTACGATTCACAATACCAAAACTGCAGTTAAGAAGTAGCAACGGAATAATTTTATGGCGGAGAGTTGCCAAAGCATGAGAAACTGTATTAAAGGGTCGCAGAGTTAGGAAGGCTGAGAAGCACTTGTGCAGAGGGAACCACTTCTAATACCACCCTGTTGTTAAGAGCATGGAAATCCCTGACATGACTCTGCCCACAGGAACCCTGATACGTTGGACCATTTATACTGGAGAAGGATGTCACTACTGAGCCCTGTACTCTGCTAAACAAAGCTCCTCTGCTAAATCCCCAGTGGCCAGTGCTGCTGCTGTCTGCTTGCAGGACGTCTGGGGGACAGCAGAAGGTACCATGGTATCCTGTCATTTATATGCAGGGGCCAGTGAAATTAGACACATGACACTCAATCAATGTCTTGGGGAAAACAGATAAATTAAGGGCTTTTGAGACACACTCCAAGGTCTCCAGCTCTGTCTCCTTTCTGGAGGAAGGAAAGGCTTTTCCTGACAATTCTTCCCTCCTCAAAATCACAGAGTCATTTGCAGGTGCCTGCCCTTCTGCCCACGCCCACACCAATGAGACGGACGCCCTTTGCTGTAGAAATCTGGCCTCATCTACTCCTGACCTTCTCTCTGAGTCAATACAGCAAATCAACCGACTCTGTAAAGAACATCTCCAAGATGCTTGCCCGGCAGCCTCTCTGTTGTCTACAGGTCCAAGTTTACAAACCAAAGCAGCCAGTTAGCAGCAACATTTAAAAGAGCATTGCACCTAAGTTATAACTCTTAACATGAGAAAACAAGATGATCAACCTAAACTTAGAGAATGCACGGAGCACACTGAAGCAGTATGGAACAGGGAAAATTAAAGGGGAACCAGGGGTTGAGGGGCACAAAGCCCTCCCTTCACTTTGGGGGTCAATACTGCCATTCTTGCTGAGCCAAGGAACTTAACACGACCCCTAAAGCCAAAAGTCCTCACAGACAAAATGTGCGTTTTCCTAAAGACATCGCAAGCAAGACGGGAAAGAGCAACAACTGGCTGGTTTGGCTTTCTTTCACTATTTTCCTTCCGGTGCCCAGGGCCTCGCTCATGCTATGCCAGTGTTAAGCTAAGGAGACGCTCACTCAGCCCGAGTATTTGGAATCTTCAGTTCCACCATATTAGCGTTCCCCTTGTCCCTAAATCTAAACAATACACCCCAGAAAAACTACCTAACAATTTCATTTATAAAAGGAAGACTTGACGTTAAAAGAGGGTGTCTGTTTGCTTGTCTGTTTTTTAAGGAAAATGAGTGAGATCACACAATCTCAGAAAAGGAAAAAAAAAAAAGGAAAAGGAAAAGAAAACACACTCTCTCTCATATGTGGAATCTAGCCCGAATGTGTAGACACAAGCAAATGTGTATGTGCCGGGTACAGTGTGCCATGAAGCAGAGAGGAAAGGAAAGGACAAAGAGTGGGGATGAGGGAGAACTGGGTGCGGGGGATGGACGTGAGCTACGAGGGACCACAGAAAGCTGGCTGTTTTACCGGTTCTTATTCCGTCATAAATCGTCTGGTTTCGATGGTGGGTACGTACATAAAATACATGAAAATATTCAAATTGTAAAACGTAAAGTAAAGCCCCGCAGCTTCTGCTCCAGGACTTGACAGAAATTCATTGAGTTATGCAGACTTACACAGAGTCTGGCTGATTTTGGTATGTGTTTTTTGTTGTTGTTGTTTTGTTGTTGTTTTTTGTTGTTGTTTTTGCAAGTTTTTTTAACAATTAAATTTAACAAAAATTAAAACTTTTTAAAAAAAGATTTATTTATTTTATTATATGTAAGTACACTGTAGCTGTCTTCAGACACTCCAGAAGAGGGCATCAGATCTCATTACGGAAGGTTGTGAGCCTCCTTGTGGTTGCTGGGATTTGAACTCAGGACCTTTGGAAGAGCAATCAGTGCTCTTAACCACTGAGCTATCTCTCCAGCCCCCCCCCCCAAATTAAAACTTTTAAAGATAAGTAAACCAGCATATATTTCTACTTAATTTCTAAGTTTTATTTGAAGCTTAAGCTCAAATCTTTTAAAATCTTTATAAATGGTTTAGCACTGTTATCATCTATATCCTTGACAAAACTTAGAAAGACAAAGGATCATAGACATACAGCCATTATAAAGCTACCTAAGAGGAACTGTCCTGAGAAGCCTGTATGTATCTAAAGCATACTGTAAAACCCCTCTCTCTGTCCTTCCCTCTCCGCCCCTCCCACTTGTATCCTCTCTGCAAGCTTAAGCCTGTACTTCCTCAAGTCTTAGCAAACTCACTGGTTTAGTGAACTCAGGCTCATCCTGAAATTCATTTCTGCAGCAGTTAAGAGCCCCGTTTTACCTACGGAGGAAAAGAGCTCTTCTCTCTGCAGGCAGAAGTGCTGGACACTGTCTCCCCAACATAGCTGACAATGCTGCCATGTTTGGGGATTCCGTCCACAGGAATATAAAGAAAAATCTAGTCAGTACAAGCAAAAAACTAGTTAAGAGGAACTAAATCCATGTACCTCCCTCACTAGCATCAAGGTAAGGAAGGCACCGGGAGGCACCAATGGAGTTTCCAACCATTTCGGTGAACAAGACAGTAAAAGCCACGCAATGCTGGGGGGCACTCTGTTGATTTATAGGGTACAAGGTCTCCTGGGATGAAGAAGAAAACACTCAAAGCAGTAATGGTTTGGAAAGGACTTACCACCAGGGCAACTGTGTGTATATATGGTCCCCACACTGGGCAGAGACAGGAGGACCACCAGATAGGCCGGTAAGCAAGCAGTCGGGCAGACAGAAGCCTGGATGGTGGGTGTGGGGTGGATGGGAGGGTGTGGGTGGATGGGTAGATGGATAATAGATGGATAATACAGGCCGAAACAACAGGGACTTGAAAGAAAGAAACTCAAATTCAATCTGGCCCTAGTCAATTTTGTTAGACTCTGAGCTTCAGTCCCTCACTGGCTGGTATGTCGTCTATTAAATAGCATGAGGCTGGGGCTGCAGGTGCAGCCCGGGGGTAAACATTTGTCTCCCAAGTTCAATGACCTGGGTTCCATCTTTGAATACACAGAGCTTTCCCCTCAAGCAGATGTGTGTAGCCAAATGACAAACCAAAGGCAAGGGGAACTGTTTCAACTGGACCAAAACAAATCTGTCCAATAAAGAAACAAATAACTAAAACAAAAACAAACAAAAGGAAGGCCAGTATTTCCAAATGAAGATCTAGTTCCCACCAGTTCTCTGCTTTGCTTCAAAGAAGAAAAGGTTTTGTTTTAAATGAATAAGATAACAGAACCTCACAAGTCACACTGAGGAGATGAAGAGTATACATACTGCCTCCATGTTGGTTACACACACACACAAATACACATATGTATATGGGCACCCACTCACACACACGGGAACATACACACACACACACACACACACACACACACAAAGGGGCACACTGAACTCAAGCCTCAATGCCAGATTTCATTCTCTAGCACTCTAAAGAATCTAGAAAGGAAAACAAACTACCTTACATACTCTTTTTCTGATAAAAGCAAAGAACCATTGACTTCAAATGCTGATCTAGAAAACAGTGTCAGAAATAACGCAAACCCATTGCTTCCTGAGTCTGTTTCTTTTGCATTGAAATTATTTACTTCATTAAATCATAATGAGCTGCTATTGATTTCTGCCCAAGCAGGAAAGACACCACTGAGGAGGATAATGGGAAATAAAAAATTCCACTACAACCAGAATACCTTTGTTCAAATTCACAAGTCCATTAAACTTACTCTATGGCCACTCACTGAGTTCCTTAGAACAATGGCAAACTTAGTTACTAAGAGCAACACTTTAAAAACATAGCTTCTTTTCATCTTTTCTCTTCCTTGTTGAAAGTTTAAACAGTGATGGTCTCAAGAGTTCAGGATTTGCTTATGAGATAACAGCATGTTGTTACCATACACGCATATCAAAAGGCAGATGCGCACACTCTGTAAGCCTTGGCATTTATACAGGAAGCACTGGACTTCAGGAGCTGCTTGGGAGCAGAGCTCCCAAGAGTAAGAAACAGTCCTTTCCCACACTTCAAATGTGGTCCAAACTTTGCATAGTAGCTAGAATTTTGCAAAGTGGATTCGAAATCCCTTTTTTTAGAGCAGGTCAGTAGTCATAGGGCATGAGGTTCATGGAAAACAGAAGGACTTTGAAGATGGGTATCTGCTTCTAAATGTTACACACCTCCACCAGAAGATTACCTCACCAGCTTGGAACTTCCCTGCCTGCTTTTCTCCTTCAGACTTTCCAAGTTTTTCGAGGTCAGAACCCAAAGAGGACTTCATTTTCACTTCACCAGGAGGTAGAAAGGCCTAGTTCAGTGGAGAGCCAAAAAACAGATGATGGAAAAAACCCACCTCTCTGACCATCCATCCTCTGGCCCCCACTTGCTCATGGTTTTATGAAGAATGCCAACCCTTTTCAGGACTCCTTTCACGGCCGGGAAACACGATCACACTTTCTTTAAAATGTAATGTAGGAGTTTCCGAACCCCGCCAGTATCCTAGACTGTCTGCCAGGATGCGAAGGGCGCATTTATAGACGTGTGTTTGTATCTTTGAGTTCCCTTTCTTTTAGGTTTGTGCTGACTTTCTCTTCTTGCTTCAGTGTGGGAAACTACATACCCCCTAAAGGCTTCCTTACCTTACTGGAGAATCCATTCTAGAATGAACTTTATACCCACTGCCAGAATCCCATGTTCTACAACGTTGTCAACACTTTCATATTAATACTACCATTTCGTTGGTTTTCTGTGGGTATTTGTTGTTGTTTGTTTGTTTTGTTTTGTTTTGTTTTACTTCCCAATGTCTCCATCACTGACTGAGACAAAGGACAGGGCAGGGCAATTTCTGCTTTATGCAACTTATTTACATCACCCATCCTTTTAGGTGGATGAATGACTAAGAAGAGATGAGAGACTCCCTTGAGGGGGACTTTTAAGGTTCCTTATTGTTTCATGTCATCCTTTTTGTTGATGTAGCATCTTAATTATCTTGAGGTCATGTAAAAACTAGTCATAAATGTAGGCAATTGCATTCCCACTGCTTTTAATTTGTGACAAATTTAAACAGTTTACTGAACTATCATTAGATTCTTTTCTACCTCCTCTAAAGAAACATATCAAAATGCTAGGTAAATATTTAAAATGTTATCATAAAAATATAAAGCTTCGGTGAGAGTCCTCATCTAGTTTAAGAACTGAACAGCAGGTGCTGTTTATTGACAATGAACTCTCTGGTCAGTGAATTTCCAATTAACTAATTGAGATAAGAGTACAATGAAGTGGGGAATATGACAGGAGTGGCCCTCACAGACAGAGGACCTTCCATATAAAACAAGGCTGACAAACAGTAAATATACCTGTCTGAGCTGTTGTAAGGACTGAATATTAGAGTTACCAAACAAAGCTTTTGAACCCAAGAGATGAAACACACTAATGTCATTAACTGCTACACATGATTATACACTATATACTCCCGATCACTCATTCTTCTAACCTCAAATATCCATATGAGAGTCTTGAACTTGATAAAGCACCATGGGGCCAAGAAACTCAACAGTGACACAGCCACACCTGATGCCCTGGAAGTCCTCCTGGTTTCAAGTCTACATGCTACAGGATATCATTTCAAAATAGTGACCTGCCTGACATGGTGATGCACACCTTTAATCCCAGCTCTTGGGAGGCAGAGGCAAGAGGATCTCGGTGAGTTCCAGGCCAGCCAGAGCTACATAGTAAGACCTTGTCTCACACTAAATAACTCCACAATACCTTTCTTCCATAAACTCACTCTCTGCTCTGAGTGTTTGAAGATAGTAAAGGCAGATGGGAGTGAAAGGAAGGGAGGCATCTAGAAGCCTGGAAAGGACCAGAGCTGCACAATCCGGACACAGCTGGGCTCAGAGCCTGCTGTGTGGCCTTCGACAGACCACCAAGGTCAGGCTCACAAGCTACCAAATCAGGGCAACCCTATCAGTCCCCACAAGCACCTATGTGAGTGAGCCTCAGGCAGAGCTGTGGTCATTACTCAGTCTTGTCTGTGACCCGTGGCTGCTCCTGTGTGGCTATGTCAGCCCTGGTGGAAGGATTATTCTCAAGAGCACGAGAGAAAGGAACAAGGAGTTTAAGGTTGAGACTTCTGTGGACTACACAGCAAGACACTGACTCAAATTGATGGTGATGGTGGTGGTGGTGGTGGTGAATTTGCCAATCTGAATTGTTCTCAAAAGTTCTGGAATAGACTTCTGGAAAGTTTCTTGATTATATTACAAGCTAGGACATCCTACGAGAGTCAAATCTCTTAGCCGTCATTTTAACTTTTTAATGTATAATTTTAAATACAGGTACAAAAATATCTTTTACCTCCATACAAATGAAGAAAATGATAATACATGCTAATATGTTGCATATAACCATCACTTTTGTGCATGTTTTGGGCCCCTTAAAGGAGAGAAGATAAAGGGTAATGAAAACTAATCCGAAACCAAAAAAAAGGGGATCTTCTTTTGAAATGAGTAACTTTCTGAGAACATGCCAATTCTATTGAAAGTAACAAGAGAAATCTGCATGTATGCTGCCTGTTAACCAGGAACACTGGCCAGGAGGGACTGATAAACAAAGGCCAGAGTACAAGACCTGTCACATGAAAAAGAAACAGTAGGGAAGTTCTTTATTTCTTCCCAAAATAATAACTGAAATAGAGCTCATTTACAAATACACTACAGCCCAGGCTCCTGGTGACCATCTCAACTCCCTGCAAAGCAATCAAGAGGGAATTAGCATACCTATGAGCTAAGGAAGGGCTTGGAATTTCTATGTTCTTGACAAAAATAATTTCAAAGATTTTTTTTCCCTAAATAATAAGCAACATTTCAAAGTCTTTAATTAAAGTAATAATGCTTAATTCTGCTTATGAACTAAAATTGCATTTTTCAAGCAGATTTTAAAAGGCATTCAAATGACCGGGGGAAACATTCTAAAACACAAACAGACCATTTAAAGGCCCTTTCTAAACAGGTTGTCCTTGCCTTTATTTTACCCAACAAAAATTCCAACCAGAAGATAATTAAAACAATCTTTCCGTATACAGGAGCTTAAATGCTGTCTCTCAAATCAGATTACATTTCAAGTGATCCTAAACCAAACTAAAACAGTGTTTTATGAAGTTAGTTCTTACTTGAAGACGTGCCAGGGAAGCTGCCCTTTGAGGTTCTAAGGGACAAACACTAAGGTTAAGAACTAAGTTGCTAACTGTAACATTCAAATGGTTAGTATTGACCATGGCCTTGGAGGGGAAGGAGGCACAGTAAGGAGAAGGAGGAGGAAGAGGAAGAAAAGGAGAAGGAGGAGGAGGGGGAGGAGGGGGAGGAGGAGGGGGGAAGAGGAGGAGGAGGAAGAGAGGGAGAAGAGGAGGAGGGGGAAGAAGAGGAGGAAGAGGAGGAGGAAGAGGAAGAAGAGGAAGAAGAGGAGGAGGAGGAAGAAGGGGGAGGAGAAGGAGGAAGGGGGGAGGAGCAAAGAGGACAGTTGACAGTGTCCCTCCAGAAGACAGGCTGAACTCTTCCAGAGGGCAAGGACCAAGCTTTCATCCTTGACACAGAGAACCAGATTGCCAAATACAGCACAAAATTTGGGGTATCAGATTCTCTTCCCCATATCCTGGGAAGATTTTGCTGAGATAAACTATTGACTCAGAAAATGATTCTTCCAGGAGTATCAGGTTCGGAGTACTTTTTTTTTTTTTTTTCAGAACCTCGCTGCCCTTACATAAACAGGACGAGCGAGTTCATCCTCCCTAAAATCAAGCAGAAAGTGCAAGAAAAAAAGATACCTCAGGATTCAGGTATCAGCACTTCCAAGTTTCAGATCATTTACAACTGAGGTAGAACATACATTTCCCAGATTTATACTCCATATGGGAAAGAGGAGGTTAATTCCAAGGAAAGTTTTTACTGACAAAAAACAACAAACAAACAAACAAACAAACAAAAAAAACCCTGCCTTTCAAGCATGTCATAAACAGACAGCCTGTTATTTATCCAAAGACTGCCTTAATTCAAGATGATCTCTTACTAACTATGGGTGACATTGATTCTCTTCCCCATGCTCCTCCCGGCTCCATTCTTCAGAGCCATTTCAAATAGATGCCCTGTTAGTCACCTAAGGAAGGACATTACCTAAATTACTAGCATGAGGTACCTGCCATACCCATGGTCCCTGGTCAACCAGGAGTTTCTGAAACTATGCCATTAGCCAAGTGGGAAGAGGGATGTCTACATTTATGACCATCAGATGTATCACAAAAACAATCTAGTAAAAACTGTCAAGACTCTTGTTCTCTGGGATTAGGACTGGGAATTGATAAGAAAATTCGAAAATTATTAGTGTGGCCAAAATTGAGAAAGCAAGTAGCCCTAAGGGGCCTCAAATGAGACAAAGCTTGGACTAAGCAGAAACCAGAGGAGAGGTGCATCGTGGACAGGGGATAGAGGAGAGGTGCTTCGTGGACAGGGGACGCAGGTGGGGACAGAGGCAGGTACAGAGGCAGGTAAACGGGAGCAAAGGCAAGCACACTGGTCAGTGTAAAACTATTAAGAAAGAGGATCCAGAAAGAGAGGCTGTCCGCTCCTGCAGCTGGGATCATGTCTCCCTCCCAGTCGGGGCAACACCTCTCTCCACAGCCTTCCATGGATGTTCAACTTCTCCTGGACTCCCGAAAAGCCCTGGGTGGTGAGTGTCAGCCTTAGCTAGCTGCTCTCTCATCTGTCCTTATTAAGAAAACACTACTGCTTGGGTAATTGTAATGAACTCCTACTCCTCCCAACCAAAAGAAGAGGCTATTCAATTCTTTTGTAGTCTATAATCCAGATTCCTCAACCACCTAGAAAAGCTTACCATAAATTTCTTCCTAGAAATGACTTTCACGACATTTTCTTTCCAGTTAACAAAATGATACAACTTCCACTCTGTAAACTCAGGTGACAATGTTCCTCTTTTCTAATTCGCCACTGTCCCACCTACCATTTCTCTCCACGGCAAGGGATGGGCTGAGTCCCTGTACTATCTGTATCTCCCAAACTTTATGCTACGGACTGATAAATATGGACCCAAACTTGATGCATTAACCGCCAATCTGGATGCAGAACATCTAAGCAGGGAATTAATTCAGATTTGGGGCTGGGGTTGGAGAAATGGCTCAGCAGCCCGGAGTAGGGTAGGAAATAAAGCGAGATGCCTTTTAGATGCTCCCGTCTAGATTTAAAAGTCAGTAAGGGGCAAAGAAGCAGGCAATTACAAAAGACTGCAGAAAAATCTCACGGTGCTCTCCAAAGTATAAATCCCGACTCCAGATACATGTCCCCCACAGAATGCCAAGAGCCTGGAGTCAGCTGAGTCCCTTGAGCAGTCAAGATACTGGCTAAACAAATGAAGGCCTGTCTGTTAGTGCAAAACTCAGTCTTGAAAAGGAATCAGCTACAGAAGACATGGATCAATGAATAACGACCTAGAATGGTCACTGTCAATATCTGCAGTCTGCATGTCTTAGTATGGATATACACAGAAAATACAGAGAAGTGACTGTACACGCAATATAAATGTAGGTATAACGTTGTAAAAGTAAAAGGCATAAGCTGTCTAACAATAGGCGTGATTACTACACTACACGTACATTTTGGAAGTAGGCATGTACTTCTATACAGTTGCCAAGTAAAAAGAAAGAAATGGCACCGACAGAAGCAGCTATGGAGGCTGGCTCTGGGCAACAGCCACCAAGGGGTCCCTGAGGAGCCACCGAGGTCTTCTACCGCTACAACTTAAATCTTACTTTAGATAACGTACGTAAAGTTTAGCTATAGCAATAATTATTTCTATTTTATTCTTTCATTCTAATACTACGAAATCCTGGACATTTACAAGAGAAAAATTACTAAACAATGCCATTAAATTCATTTTTCCCCTCATGACCACAAAAGAAGATAGGTAATTCCATAAAACAGTGTGACATATTCAACCGTTCTAGAAAAAAAAAAAAAACAACAACAACAAAAACCAACCTACACTGCCACTTCCGGGTTTAGATGAAAGGTCAGGGGGGAATTCAAAACCTACTGCCCAGTTCAGACAAGGATGCTATTTTATCTACTTGTGTGTGTGGGGGGGGACTTCGTGTGAAGGGGCGTGTGCTGTTCAAACACAGGAGGTCTTGTGCAAGCTGGGCAAGTGCTCTACCACCCAAATGTATCTGCAACCTGCTCTCAACTTTCCTCCAAGTCACACTGTAAACCATTTAACTTCCACTAAGTGACGTACCAACTATCAGAAAAGGGTATTCCAATGGGAGAGGAAGAAACAAAGCCCAAGTCTGCAACAAGTAATTCTGGGAACCATTGAATTATAACGTAAACATTCTGTGGCTATGAAAACACCTCTGTATAGCAAAGAAAAAAAAAGGGCATTTCCGTGCTCGCCTCAGTCGTACCAAAGTGCACCTGACCGTGAGCGTGCACTGAACTCTCAGAGGACAAATCTCTTCGGTCAATCAAGAATTACCCTAAAATTAGTTTGTTTACTTGCTCTACGCAAACTACATGTGATAGCCCTAAATGGGAAGGAAAAAAAAAAAAGCAATTCCTAAAAATATCAATTAATACTTTTTTCCCCCCAGTTTCAGTTTCTGATTTGTACCTATCTTGCCAACACCAAACTTCAAACAGTGCCCTCTGGTCCGGAGTGATAAGGTGACGACGGGTGACTGCTCCACACTTTTCCTTGTCTGTGTTACCCAAGGTTTGCCTAACGGCCATCTAGGATGACTACAAGTACAGTGTTCGGGGGAGTTTTAAGAAGTGGAGTTATTTATAGCCCCCGGAGGCATATTTATAGCCTCAGAATCATCCTTTTCTCATGCCTTTTCCCGTCTGTGGGAAAGGGGCAACTGGACCAGTGCAGGACGGGTCCTCCCACAGTCCCATCAGTCAGTTTCCCCTTTGTAGTACAGATCACTTAGCACGGAGTCTCCAGCTTTATAAAGAAAGCACTTAGCCCTTTTCCTACATCTACAGGCCGGTGCTATTTGAAAATAAGGGCTTTTACCAGGGAAGTCTTATCGGTTTATAAAGGGTGAAAAAATGGCACAAGTCCTTGCATTCTATGCCTGCGAATGGTGCACAATAATGTAAGCATAAAGGACAGACTCTACTAATAAGCGTTCCTAGTTTTCTAATCTTAAGAGCCTGTTTAGAAGTTCTAGCCAGGATGAGGGCGAACAGCTGCTCCAATAACCTTGACAGAAGAAAGGTCATCCTTTCCTCTCCTCTGGAAGGTCTTCCTCTTTGACAGGCCTCAGCTTCAGGAGGCATTAAGGTAAATGCATAGAGAGGTGAGGGAGGAGACAGGTGAGGCAGGGACAGGTGTCTAGCAGTCAGATCAGCCCAATTAACAGATGTCACTGCCAAATTGCCCAATAGCCTAGGTTTGTGGGCTTTTGAACCTAATGGGCTGGCAGTTCCATTTACAAATCAAGCAATAAAACACCGCTGGATTGGCTTCAAAGTAGAGACACTGCCTTGATTATCTAAGCAACAACAGGCCCTGAAATTAAGCCATGTGCAGAGGGCATGTTATTCTTAGGGCTGAGATAGACGCAGCTCACTGACTCCTAGGTGGCAAGAGGAATGATTGCATATGCATGTAAACACCTATATTTTTAACGTGCTGTAGAATTTTCAGAATGAAGCATCAAAGGGCAAATAGGCCAGCATGCGCACACACACACACAGCAGTATGTCAAGCTTTTTTAAAAGCAAGTTACACATTCTTAAGGCCACTTTTAGAACAAAAGTAACCCTGATGGCTAGTTTAACAGCAAACAGTCTTTGAAACCTATAGTCACCGATAGGATGGAACATGGAGAATATGGTCAGGCACAAAATGAAACACCAATTCCCCAAACTCCACAAGGCAGCCCAAGGAGCTCAACCTGGACTCTAGGAGGATGTCTGGCTGACAGATAAGAGCCAGCACTCCTTAGCAACTTGGGAAGCTGGCTCCCCTCCACCAGAAGGAGCCATTTCCCTTACTATAGCAGAAGGGACATATGGCTTACCTGAGGTGCCAGGAACAGTCAATATTACAAGTGCCTATTATACATTTCAAAGTTCAGGCTAGCATCCTAGCCCTTCTCACCATCTCTCCTACCCTAAACTTTCCCCTACTCATTTCTCTCATTTCTCTACCCCGCCTCTCTCCCACCCCCTCTCTCCCATCTCATTCCCTTAACTACACCATGGGGTAGTGATGTCATTAGTTTATAGAGTGACTTCTACCATAAGGAAAAATGTTGAGGCTGGAGAGTTTAGTGCTAGAGTTTGAGCCTATTGTGTTCATATTTGTGAAATTCCAGCTTCCATCCCTAGCGTTCAAAATAAATAATACAGTAAAATAATAAAAAATATAATTCATAATATAATAGTACTCAAATCAAACTACCTCTGCTTACAGCATTCAAGAATTAGCCACAGAGTCAGTGTATCCCTCTCACCATGTGCCCTGGAATGAAACACTCCTTTTATACACACACACACACACACACACACACACACATACACACATACACAGAGAGAGAGAGAGAGAGAGAGAGAGAGAGAGACTGTGCTGTGACTGGTTCTAATAATAAATAAAATTCAACTTTCATATTTTGGTTTCTCCTTTTCTTCTAAGTAGCTCAAAACAAACAAACAAATAAACAAGACCAAACAAACAAAAAAGAAATGGGCATTTAATATTTAGGTTAAGACTGATATAAACAGTAAAAACGTATCTAAGATTTATTTACTCTTAGTCTTCATATGGGTTTTTGCTTGCATGTGTGTCTGTACAAATACATATATGCCAGGTGCCAGTGGAAGCCAGAAGAGGGCACTGGACACCCTGGAACTGGAGTTACAGGTGGCTGTGAGCTGCTGTGTGGGTGCTGGGAGCTGATGCCAGCTCCTCTGCTGGAGCAGGCAGTGCTCTCAACCACTGGGCCTCCTCTCCCGCCCTGACCTTATTGTTAACAAGAATGAGAGAAGCAGCAGAAGACCGGCATGCTGGTGCCAAAAGGCCCACCCCTCTCTTAGAATACTTTAAACTGATACACAGTTGCAAAGCTGCCTGTGTTGTTGCTACATGCGGGAGTGAGAGAACGGGATGTCAGAGGCATCCGGGGAGCAAAGGCAAGAGGGTCGGGAGTTCAAGGACATAGTGCCCTACACAGATAGTGGAAAGCTGCCTTGGCTACATGAGACCCTGCTAGAAGAACAGAATGTGAAGCTTTCTGATAAAATCCTGCTTCTTGGATGACAGCAAGCAGGAAGGTGTCCCTATTAAAACACCTCACCCTCTCTTGAAGCCTGGAGCTTTGCTTTTTAAACAACCACTGGGTATTTGCTTTAGAGGAGTTAAAGGATCTAGCCCCATCCTGCTGTCTGCCCCAAACACCCCTCTTCTTAGGCTCATGCTAATGACTACAGTTGGAAGCCTCACAGAACACTTGACCTATTTCAGCCTCCACACTATACAGGAAATGTTTCCACTAGAGTTCTTACTTAAGGCTAGGCACTAGGTTTGACTATCCACAAACTTGAAAGGGCATTGCTAGGAAAAAAGATAGAAAAGAAAGGGGAGGGGAGGGGAGGGGAGAGGACGGGAGGGGAGGGGAGGAGAGGAAAACAGAGAAGAGCATTCACTGTTTCTCCAGCCCTGGTCATTTGGAGGGACACATATTGAGGACACACACACTATTTCTAGAAGTCCTCACATTGTACCTTCATCCCTCTACACAGACAGGAATCCCTTCTCCTCACAAGGCTGCCATCTGCAAACAGGAGTCAGCAAGCCTGATTTTGTCTTGAGAGGGTGACAGCAGGTGTCTCATTTGCTTTGTGATCTAAAACTTTATTAAACCATTACATATATATATGTTATATATATATATATATATATATAACATGCAGCTCCATCTCCACCCAACTCTTAAAGAAAAGAAACTATTCTAATCTGCAGTAAGTGCCAAAGATAAACTAAGATATTATTTTTCCTAAGGGGAGTTAATTTCAGATATTCTAATTTCATCTACCAGTACCTACAAACAAACAAATACACAAATACATAATCAAGTCAGCTTTCTCTTCATAACATGAAAGAAAATGAACTAACATTATTCCGGCCACCATATCTAACCCTGACTCTCAAACATATGCTTGGCTCTAAGTAAACTAATGCTTCCAAAAACAATTTCTCTGTAGGGATCACAGAGCTTACAGGATCATGGCAACATTTCCAAAATGAGTTAAGTGGACATGATAAAAACATATACCTGAACCAGGCATGGTGGTGTATGTCTTTGATCCCAGCACTCAGGAGGCCGAGGCTGGTAAAGCTCTGTGAGTTCAAGGTCAGCCTGGTCTACACAGCTAGTTCCAGGACAGCCAGGGCTACACAGAGCAACCTGTCTCAAAACAATCAAACAAAGAAGTTATACCTTAAAATTAGCTCCCTAAGTCAACAAGAGTATCACCCCACACAGAAGCAAATGGCTCTTCTGAAAACATTAACAGAACTACTTCCAAGAATAAAACCCGTGTAGAAGGAAGCCAGACATGCTGGCACACAGTAGGATCATCATGTTTGCCCTCCGCCCCTTGTACTGGTAAGCCAGGGTAGAACCTCAATCTGTTCTTAGACATTGCCCTTACACTGGTAGAGACATCCTGACGACATAGAGGCAGTCTCTGGGCGGTGCTGAGAAACCACCATCTCAGATGGTTCCTGTTCACTGTCAACTAGCCTGAACTGAGACACTCCTAAGTGTCAAACCTCCGGCTGCATCTGTGAGGATGTTTCCAAAACAGCTTGACCGAGGACGGAAGATGCACAGTCAATAACGAATATGGGTGGCACCACCCCAGCCTGGTTAAAAGACGGACAAGAGTGCCAGTATTTACCTCTTCTCCCTGACCAGCGCAGATGTGAGCAGGCAGCCTCCCATTACCGTGCCTGCCCCGACCAGGATATGCCGCATCCTCAAACTGTGGACCACAATTAAACCTTCCTTCTGCTTCTTGTCGAATATCTGAGTCAGATAGAACAGCGAGAAAAGCAACTAACTAATACACCATTCAACATCGCTCTGTCAAAATGTCAGGCAGTGACATAATCTGAATTTGTATTGATCAGTCAACAGTCACCAGCCATGACTGGATACTGAGGACGTGAAATGTAGAGTATAACTAAAGGGCAGGGTTGTGGATTGGATCTGAAATGCCCCCCAAAGACTCACGTTTTCAAAGTTGGGTCCTCAGCCTCTGGTACTATGACTTGAAGTCTATGCAACCTTAAGGCGGTAAGAACTGAGGAGAAGAAGCAGGCCACCAGAGCAGGCCTTCCATCTACTTAAGGCTACTTACACCTGCCTGCTGGGATCCCAGCCTGCTCTCTCTACTTCCTGGTCCACAGAAACCAGAGGAGCCCCCGCTGCACTTTTGCTTCCCCAGCACAATCGTAACCTCACTCTCCCCCTCAGGCTTCTAAAATCTTCTAAAATCATGAGCCTAATTCCCCCCCCCCCCCCTTAAGCAGTTTCTGGACATTTTGGGTCATGTGATGCAATGGTAACAAGCACAGATCAGTCTGTGGCCACATGGAGACAATGACCGCATCCATAGTTGTTGCCACTCTAACAGCTACAACATGCCCACTTCCATCAACCTGTAAGCTGAAAGCAGAACTGTTCCAGACAGTCCTTTTGTGTTACAAACAGACATGAGGCCAGGTCGCAACCAATAACTCACAATGTAATACTACAGAACACTAGGTAAATGATACAGGACTCGTGAAGCTGGGTCTCTAAGGATGGGAAGCACCACAGGCAATGGACTCTGACTCTGACTTTGGGAGTCTTCGGCTATACAGCAAAGATGATGGCGTGGGCTTTTCTTCAACCTCTCCGAGTGGATTTCCTTATTCTCCATTCACATCCGAGCCGTTTCTCACTTGGGAACTTAGAAAGGTCAGCAATGAATGGCCTGCACCTCTTTCCCTAGAAGCTCCTGCCCAATCTCTGCTTTCTCGGTCACCTATAATTTAGCAAAGGTGGAGAGTGGTGATGGGAAGGAAGACAGGAAAGAGGAAGGGACAAGAAGGGGACGTGGCAACTGAGCCAAGTAAGGAAGAAGGGCTGGCTCTAGTTAAAAGCTAAACACT
Source organism: Mus minutoides (assembly GCA_902729485.2). Classification (NCBI taxonomy): domain Eukaryota; kingdom Metazoa; phylum Chordata; class Mammalia; order Rodentia; family Muridae; genus Mus; species Mus minutoides. The sequence continues at coordinate 31,600 of CACVCL010018637.1, read as the reverse complement.
GAGGTCAACAAGAACCACCCAGAGAACACAATCTTTTCCAATCGCCAAGAGAAACGGGGGAGAGAAGAGAGCAAGTGGAGTGTGTCCTCGTTACGAACCTGCTACAAACGGATGCCTCCAGGTCAAAACAAGAGCACAGATCCAGCTAAGACCTTCACCATCAACAGAGTGACCATGAGACACCTCAAGCCGTCCAAGGCAGAGGCTTCCAAGTACTCTCAAGGAAGACCTAGCAATCTTCTTACATGGCAGAGTCATCTGCCTGCTTCCAAGCAATTATTCTGGCAGAGTTCCAACAGAAACTCAAGTTGGAAAACTTAAAACCCCAAAACTGTCACATTTATGTACTTACGTGAGAGAATAACTACACACAAGAGTACTCCCATATCTAGGCAGCAGAAAGTTGTATTAAATGTAAATTGCTGCAAAGAACATGGAGATAAAATGGTTGTTGAGGTCTCTGAGTGTACGTATACACACACACACACAAACACACACTCACAAATACACAATGAGCTCAGAGGATAAATCACCTACTTCCTTCAATGCCCAAGACACTTCTTCCAGTTATGCCAGAATTTATTCTCAAATAACTGTTTGGCAAAGGAGAAGAAACTTGAAATACTTCAGCATTTGCTCACATTGGATTCTAACGTGTGTGTTTCAATCAATTCTAGAGAGCAAGCCTTGCCAAGCTAGTGTTGGAGAGGCCTAGGTCTCTTCTCTCTGCTTTCCAGCTAAGCCAAGTCTGAAATGCCTTTTTAATTAATACACTGGCTTCTTCTCTAGTATCATAAATTCCACCCGTGAATAGCAGATTTGAAGGAAGGAAGGAAGGAAGGAAGGAAGGAAGAAAGAAAGAAAGAAAGAAAGAAAGAAAGAAAGAAAGAAAGAAAGAAAGAGACAGACACAAACCTTGGAATACTTCCTCCTCTTGGAGCATCTTGGAACTATCTGGTATAACTTAAACAGGACTGTCCTGAGAGAAAAGGCAAATCCTAAAATAATAACTTAAGGAATTTTACTGAAATGAGAAAAGGACCTCTTTTCCAAAAGATGCACACAGAATAGTTACAACAGGCATTAGATCAGGTCTGACTTACAAATCTAGCTGAACTCCGCAGTCTTGGCATGCACCACCCCCTCCCATCCCATCACTCTCTGTCCACTGCAGGTTACAAGGGTGTAACTCCTGTCTGCATAACTAACCCTGGAGCCTCACAGTCCTGCAATTCTGCTCTTGCATTTCATCCGACTCTCATCTCCAATATTTCTGATTTCTGTGCAGTAAGCGACGCCAAAGAGCTTCAAGGCAAGGGTTATATTTAAACACTCAAATAGCAAGAGATCATTGCTGCATTCAAAGAAGGAAGGGAGTACTGGGCTCCCGAGAGGAGTGGCATGGGACACCCTTAGTCCTCCTACCATCAGGTACAAGGTGGAGAGCCACAGAAGCAGCTCTCAAGCCTCTAGCCCACATGGGCCACTTCCAGGTTCCATAAATCAGGAGGGGGAGCCTCTGCCCCGCACTGCAACATAGGCAGGTGGAAGCACTAAAGGAGCTTCCTAGTGATCTTCAGGGTTGAATTGCTATCTACAGAACCCTTAAAGCTGATTGGCCCAAGGTCAGCTAACTGAGCAAGGATCATCAAAGTCAGGATCAAACCCAAAGGGTCAAAGAAGGCAAACTCAGATGGCCAGCAGTGACATCTGTCCTCAGAATTCTGGCTTGTAGACAGAAAACAATAATCAAATACTGTATATATGAAGTGTGCAGTATGGGAGAAGCTCTGACCATTCAAGGCCAGGATGAACCCTCCGAAAACTATCCTTCCAAAAAGGAGGTAAGAGACAAAACAGGACCAGTGGAGGGAGGCCGGAAATTCTAAGGGCACAAACTATTTCTGTGAGGAGAAATTTTTTTTTCTGGATTTTAAAAGCACCCAAAGCAGAGGTGACACGAAGGAGGACAGCACAGTGCTAACTGCACGCGCTTACCTAATGTAAGACCATGCACCACCACACGTGTAGCTTGCATACGCACTTCTTTTGAGTGTGTTCACTGCACAGGTACACGTTCAACTTGCACTTGTACTGCAAGAGAATAAAACTAAAAAGGAGAAACCCAGAACTTAGGGCACACAGACACAGTGTTCCAAACAGAAGAAGATTTCCCCACAGAGGCACGGGACGGTGGAAGCATTTCCACAGTTGTGCAAGCTTCCCTCAGGCTGGCAATGCCATCCTGAAATGGAAATGGGGAGACAGGGAGAGAAAGGGAAGCAAGAGGCTCAATTCTGGTCTCAGAGGGAACCCAGAGGATGACTAAGGGCAGGCAGGTAGAGGGTGTGTAAGCCTGGGAACAGGACCATAGACATCCTGATATAGCAATATTAACTGTGATAACATAGCATACTAGAGCTGGAAACAAAAATGGAGATCAGTACACTACTACAATAATCTCCAAAAGCGCTGATAAGGACTTTAAACCTGTAGGGACAAAAATGGAGAGTCAGACACACAAACAAACACACACATAATACATTTATATATATATATATATATATATATATATATATATATATATATATAACACTATGTATAAGTTATATATATTGTTCTGCTGTGTGTGTGTGTGTGTGTGTGTGTGTGTGTGTGTATCGATGTGGTGACCTTCCAGATGTGGGGGCCTCGTTAGGGTAGAAAAGTAGCATAGTCTGCATGTTTTGCACTTGGGGGTTTTCAGATGGAGAAGGAACAAGAGAAGGAATGGAGGGAAATTAAGTTCCCTGAGAACCAGGAGGCGTGGCTGGAGGTGGACTCTTGCCTGAGATGTGAGAGGCTCTGGACATGATCCCCAGTATCACAAAAAAGAAGAGGAAAGGTCATCTAAACACTAGTTCAAAGTCAGGGAAGGCCTTTGCGTTTCTGGGTCAGCCATAGAGATGCAGACAGTGGAGCAGTGGCAGACAGGGAAACCGAAAATACCACATACGTGAGGTAGAAATGGACGCCCAGGTCATGGCCATTCCAGGTTGCAAAATAGAAAACAGGGCTAGACTTGCCTGCAGAGGAAGTGCCCAAGGCATCTGTCCACAGATGGGCAAAGGCAATTTTAGTGAGCACGACTTGATTTTTGAGAAAGACCAGAAGCCAGATTACAGTAGGCAAAGATTAAGTGGGAGGCTCCTCCAATCGGCTCTGCTGTGAACACAGGGGCTCTGCTGTGAACACAGGGGCAGAGATAAAGGAGCAGGCAGAGGAGGAAGGTGCAGGAAAGCCAAGAAAAAAAGAGGGACATGATGGGCCAGCCTGCAATCCCAGCAGGAACAGAAGACTCGGGAGTTCAAGCCACCTTCAGCTACCTCAGCGAGCTCAAGAGCAGCCTGGACCACTCAAGGTTCTGAGAGCTTTGTAAACACTCCCACCACCACAAACAAAGGTTAAGAGGAACAGGGCTGTACATCAGTTATGGAGAACCTGCCACGCATGCACGAGGGTACAACCTCCAGTACCGCAAAAGGAAAAGACTCGAGAGATTTCAAAGTCTTTCTGAGCTGAGGGAAGGGAGGAAGGAAGGAAGGAAACGGCAGAGGCAGAGATGACTTTATCTTAACCTAAAGGGCCCGGTTCCCCCACTCTCTGGGACAGCAGTGAGTATTTCTTTTAGTCAGCAGCATTTCCTGCCAGCAGCACAGCCACCAAAGGCCGACTCAGAGGTAGAAGGAAGGTGCAGTAGGAGCAGGTTGCTCTCAGAGCTCTTCCATTATGGGCTGTTCCTCCAGGCAACCTTCCCACAGGATGTTCTCACCTCTTGTCAAAGAGCCATCTGGCACCTAAAGCCCTGAGCTGTCCAAATCGCCCGGAGCCCTACAGGTCTCTCCAGCTTCCTCCATGCAGTCTCCAGGGTGTGTGTGTGTGGGGGGGGGTGCCTGGGCCTAGGTGAAGCCAGCCTGCCTAGGCTTCTGACTTCTCTTGCATGCCACCTTCCAAAAAGGAGGTCTGAGGGTAACCTCACTCCTTTGCACTCCCCCCATTGGCAGAAACCAAGCAGAGTAAACTCTTGAAGCCACTTCAAAGGCCTGAAAAGCCAGGACTGTGTTCTGTCCTGATAACTTGAGTCAGATTACCAAGCGAGGTTTTACAGAAGTTAGGGCTAATTGAGTGTGCCCCGTGCCAAGCACCGTTCTAAGTAAGTGTTTTACACGTTCACAAACCTATTTTGCTCGGGCTACCAATGCAGAAACTGCGTGCAGGCATATCTAAGTAATTTGTTACAATTTGTTCTAACAAATTGACTCACAACTCACAAGTGACTGGTCACAACTACCGAAGTCAACCATAGCAGGACACGAAACAAACAGACCACGGTTTCTGACTCTGGAGTCATCACGGCTGACATTTATTTTTAAACACCATTCAAAATGGACTGTAAGATAAGCCTTAAGAGTCGAGGCAGGAGGGAGGAAGGGGAGAGTGCATATTATTGGTCATGAATCAAATATAACAAAGCAAAGCAAAGCAAAACAAAACAAAACAAAAGCAAAGATAGCAGTCTGTCTTCTAAAAGTTTCTTTTAACCTTGAGAGTTTTCCCACTCACCAATCTCACTGGCAGAGTTAAAAGAACACACTTGTTAGGAATAAGAACATGCCTGTTAGGAATATAGTCAATGCCAGTGAACTATACACTTAAAAAAATGGCTGAAGGCTGGAGTTGAGGCTCAGAGACAAGAGTGCCACTCTAGCAGGCCACATACACGCTCCACAAGCTAAAGTGGCAAAATGTCTACATCTAACTTACCACTTTGTTCACAAAGTGAGCCACTGTGTGCTTCTTTTCCTCTGTACATTTAAAAAAGTTAGGCAACGAAAAATCAAATCCCTATCTTCAACCAAGTTATCTCAGGACTCTACTGCAGAAAGAAAGGGAAGAGGGAGGAGGGAGAGAGGAAGGGAAGGAAGAAAAGACAGAAGGGAGGGAAGGAAGGAGGGACATGGGAGAAAGACACTAATTGAAGTCAAAGGAAAACACTAAGGTTGCTGGCATAAAGGCCAGGAGATCCAGGACTTCAGCTCTCCCAAAGACTGTCCGATGCAGCCACCCACTGTCCTCAAACTACCTCTAGGCTGTCACAACCCTAGTGCTAATCCACAGACCGTGGACCTTCCCAGAGGCTCTGAGAGTGCCCTAGACTGTTTGCAGATCTCAATTTGGGAGAGGCTGATGCTCTATCAAGTGACCACCAGCCCTGTTACCTGAGTCTTGGAAAGGGCTGGTGTACCTCAGCTTCAGGAGAGACAACAAAATGAGCAGAGGGACCCCTCCTTCACATCAGTCTAGTTGTTTTCTGTTGCCTAAGACAGTAGATAAGAGTTCCTTTCAGGTCACTCCAAAGGACCACCGTGGGGGAAATGAGAAAATGTCAGGCACCACGGAGAAATCAAATACAAAAATTACATAAAGAAAGGCTTTTCCAGAAGAAGAAGAAGAAGAAGAAGAAGAAGAAGAAGAAGAAGAAGAAGAAGAAGAAGAAGAAGAAGAAGAAGAAGAAAGACAATCAAACATTCAGAGGCAGTGGGTCTATTTATTGTTTCTAAGTGGAAAATTAGGGGAGATAAGAGCACTTCTGGAATTACCTGATTCAAATTCTGAAACTGATACTGCCAAGACAGACCTCGTTCAAGGAGAGAAGTTCAGAGGCTGTCTGTCCATTCTATTACAGATGCCCGAGTCAGTGTTTACATAACTCATCTTTTATTCTTTGTTTAGAGAGTCAAGGAGATCCTATTAATACTGCCAACAAAGTCAAGTTTTCAGCTGGCATGGCTCAGGTGCCCTTCATGCCTCTGCAGAAGGGCTCCCGGGGCGAGGTCAGATGGGCAAAGTTGGAGATCATGAAGAGATCTGAAATTCTCCAAAGACCAGTTATTTGTCCAGAACCCAGAAACATCGGGAATGCCCTGAGCACGGGAACTCAATAATCCCGTGTGTCGCCCCTGCTTGGACTATACAGCTCCATCCGGCAGACTGGACATTATTTCTAGGTCATGCCTAAACTTCTGAACCAGATTACTCCTAATAGCATTACAGTTTCTCTGTTGCTTTTTACAACAGAACGGCAAGCTCCACACAGACAAACTTTATTTTTAGACTTGGAAAATCCTGTGTTTGTTTTTCTAAAACAGAAGAACTCAAATAACTGGACCTGGTCTGTTTGGGTTTTAGAAAACTTAGCCCGTTCTAATCCTGAGGCCCTGTCCGGGACCCAGAAGGAAGCAGAAGAAAAGGTGCCTGTGCTTTGTGCCACGCTGGAAGGTGAAGCGCCCTGCCTCCCGGGGCTGGACGCTCTGGCACATCTGAGCCTCCTGCTGGTTGTGGTTCGAACTGCTGGAATCGCATCATAGGACACCTGCTGTATGGCAGGGAGAGGCACTGCTGCTGACTGGCATTGACTTTCAAACTGGCTTAGTATCTGTACTGCTAACTTCTTGAATATAATATTTAAGGCAAAGTGCTTAACCACGAATTCACCCTAAATGGCTCAACCAGTATGAAAGGCTAAAGGGAGACATTAAGCCTTTGTAGAACCCTGTTCCAGCCATTTGTCAATAATAAGGGTTTCCAAATACCCGTCTGTTAGGATGGGAAAATGTGAGATAAATATAAATCATAGAAAAGCTGGACAATGTGTAAGACCAGAAATGAAATAAGCAGGTCTTTCTGTTCTTGAATCCCCTGGGTAAATCTTTCCTCTTCACTAAAAAATCAACCAACTATAATTAACACTGATACCACAAGCAGAGAAGGCCTTATAATTAATCCTACTTAAACTAAAAAAGATTTTATTCCTTAACTCACAAAAGAAGCCAGCTCAAAATACTGTTCCCAGAGTCGAGGCTTACATTTTAACCCTAATGATTAACAACATAAGAATATAAATTAGTTGTATGTAAATTGTTCTGGATCCTGGGGAAAACTGTGTGGTGGGAGAGACCAACCAACTCAGTTCAGAGTTGCTTACGGAAGGCAGCAACAGGAGTAACTAAGCTCCTTGCAAGCTCTTAGTGGGACTTCAGAGCAGAATCAGTCAGTCTCCCCCAGGCAGAGTATCGATTTCTCTCCATCTCTGAGCAGTCCCTCAGCACATCCTACAGGATCCTTCCTCCTTGTCTCCTAACTCATCAAGTCCTACCGCACATGATTTAATCATCCCTGCCTGCATTGCCAACACAGGCACAGAACCCAGAAGGCCCCAAGACCTTGATGAGCAAGCAGTAACAGGGAGGATAGGGACTGCAGGGTATATAAAGAAGAGTCGGAAAGAGCCACCTAACTATGTCCTGGGAAAAGTGCAAGCTTTGTCCTTGGACACTGAGCAAGACTGATTAGGCAAAGGAATGGGTTCAGTCTTCAATGTCAATACACATGTATGTATGTATGTATGTATGCATGTATGTATGTATGTATGTGTATGCATGTCCATTGTGTGTGTGAGCATGGTGAGTCTTCAGAGGGAAGAGCCTGCAATGACAGCAATCAGCAATCACTGTGAGAATGTAAGAACTCAGGGAGCAGCGGAGAAGTTCAGAGTGAAGAGCCTTACATGCCAGGCTAAAATAGTTTTTACTGAGGACTCTGGGCTTTGAAAGCTCTTGGTGGTTATTAAATCCTGACAGAAACGTCAAGATCCATCCCTGAAGAGTCTTTAGCTAAAAGTTATGAAAGATACTAGGAGAATTTTGTCTATAAATGTCTATAAATACTATATGCAGCCTTTGCATACCAGAGTACATAATTACTACACATATACACACTTCTGCCTATCAAACACACATATGTCTATATAGATATATGTGTACATATACTTATGTACATATATACTTGTGTATATTTATGCATTGCTGGAAGTCTCACACAGGACATAAAAGGGGTTCCTTGGAGTGTCTAGTGAAATTATATTAATTATATTAATTATAATTGTTCAAGGGGAAAATAGAGAAATCTTTTTTAAATGAAAGAAAAAGATAACTTGAACCCCCCCTCCCCCATCTTTAAATATCAAGATTATGAGCCAGCAACATCACCAGTCAAGAGTTCATAAGGTTATATGATGGGGCCCACTTTTCCTGGCAGCATCGGTGAGGCACAAAACTTTTAACTGAATGAACCTCTAGGTAAGGTTCTAAGCTAGAGGACACCACAAATATCCTGGCCCTACACGTGTTTGGCTCAAAGAAAAGTAACGCGGGCTTCTTGCCTTTCGACTTTGCCAGGTTTTTAAAAATGTAAGATAAGATGGTATTAGTGAGCTGCCTAGGAGACACCGAAAGGCTGGGCGCGGATCGTGGACAGCCTCGAGTTTCACCCCAGCAGATCCGCCCGGCGCAGGGCAGAAGGCCAGCGCGCCCGCTCACCGGCCCCGGGGCTGGCAGCAGGCGGCGCGCCCGCAAGGAGGGAGGCAGGTACCGAGCGCACCGCGCGCAGAGCCGGGTTGCAGGGCGAGCATGAGGCGGCTGTCAGAAGAAGGCCAGCATCCTCCCTGGTCTGGGCAGGCGCCTGGGCCTCTGCCACTACTACGTGGCTGGGCTACCCACCGAGAGGTCACGGCAGGAGGCAGAGGCGCGGCTGCGTCCGCAGGGTCTCCCAGGACGCGTTTCACCCGGCGCGGCGCGGGGGCGCGGAAGCCCAGGGCGGCGCCCCCGCATCCCCACCCCGCCCAGGCAGCCCATCCGCGTGGTCAGCGGCCACGAGCTGCGGCCCCAGGGCTCGAGGGGGGGGAGGAGGATGCGGCGTTACTGGGTTCCAGCTCCGCCGCCCCGGCGATCCGGGAGATAAAAGTTTGCAGCCTGCAGCTCGTCTGCAGTGCGAGTCACATCCGCCGCGCCACCTCCTGCAGCAGCCGCGCTCAGGGAAGGAAGGGACAAATTAAAAATTAAAAAAGACAATAAAATAACTGTTGAAGCCGGTAGGCCCCGAAGCCGGCCGCTCTGCCTCTGGGCGTGCAGGCAGGCAGGAGAACCGCATCCCGCACCCACTCCCGCCCAGTCTCGAAGCCCGGCCTGGACCGGCCCCGCAGCACCCTCCGCACTGACCGATAACCTCCTGGAGCTCGTACGCGTCCCTGCAGATGGGCCAGCCGACCGCCTGAGCTGCCGGGGCCGGGGCTGGAGCCGCAGCTGGAGCCGCGGCCGGGGCTGCGGACGCCGCCGGAGCCGGAGCCGGAGCCGGGGCCGGGGCCGGGGCCGGGGCCGGGGCCGGTGCTGATGTCGCGGCCGCCGGGGCCGCCGCCGCCGCCGCTGCTGCTGTCACCGGGGCCGCCTGCTGGGGAAGCTGGACGTGCACGGGCGAGCCGCTCGGCTCCGCCATGATGCTGCGGGAGGAGAGTGAGGGGACACGCCGGCCGGCGGACGACCTTCCACTTGAAACTTCCCTAGCCTCGTCGCCCACACCTCTCGGCCGGCGCACGCCCTCCCCGTCCGCCGCAGCCGCCGCCGCCGCCGGAGCCTGCCACGAGGGGAGGGAGCCAGCCGGAGGCCGAGCCGGGCGGAGGGAGGAGGCTGCGCCGCGGAGGCGGGGACGGGAGGAGGCGGCGGCCGCCGCGCCCGCCGCGCGCCCCGATCCTCGCGCGCACCGTGCTCTCAGCGCCGAGGGGAACCGCCGCCCCCTCCCGCCCTGCTTGCCGCCAGGGAAGTTTCCACGCGCTGGGAGCCGAGCGGCTTCGGGGGTGCTTTGGGGGCTCGCCCCGCTCCCTTTCAAGCCCTGCCGCGCCTCCGCCCTAGACAATTACACTCTCCCGAAGAAGCCCCCCTGGGACTCCGAGGGCGGGGTCGTTGAACGGCTGCCAGATTCTCAGCCTGCTAACTCTCCCCGAGCGAGCGAAAGAACCTGGAGTTCTTTTACAAGTTAGCGAGGGAGACACCTACACGGCGTCGGTTTTGTAGGACGCCGGTTAAAAAATAACCCAACTTGTAACTTTCCGGTGCTTTACCTGGCAGGAGCTCTTTCGCACCTTGCCTAATGTAATCGCCGGTGCTGCTCTGAAGTGAAACCAGACTCCCTAAACCCCCGGCTTTCTCTTTTGTTCAAAGCCACTTGGATCCCAGGAAGGTGATGTCAGGGTGAAGTTACAAGAAGTAGAGAGGAGAAAGGAGTGTAACTCAGAATCAGAGCGCTGGCCTAGCATGCTACGGTTCTATCCCCAGCACCTTTTATGAGCTTAAAACCATGCGCTGTGGTAAAGTGCCAGGTTAATACACTTAAGGTCCTTGGTTCGATACCAAGTACAAATGAATACATAAACAGTCACATTAACCCTTTAAAACTCTAAGGTCAGACAGCAAGTTTCTTTGACAGAACACTATTAACCTACTGGGGCAAAAATTAACTGCAATGGAAAGTTTTGAATAAATGCTGCTTTTTCAACACTCCCCAAATTACCTCATCTTTAAAATAGCTGTGGCAAAACCAGAGATCTTTCTAATTGCAGGTGTCACATTTGAATGTTCGACTCTCATCCCTCACAGAGGTGACCACTATTAAAAGATTCTTGTCTCAGGCTGGAATGGTACTCTGACTCAATAGGCGTATTCGGTTATGTGGCTGACATTAGACTGGCTGGTTCTCACGAGACAGCCCAGCTTGAGAAAGAACAAAGCACAGAAGAGCCATGAAACTCTTAAAGGGGAAAAAAATCTCCTTAAACTCTTTAAAAGATAATTCAGAAGAAACGTAGACATTTGCTAGGAGAAAAACCAGTTGTCTGGCAAAAGCAATGACGTTAACTGTTTACTTAACCCCTTAGGGCACTATGGTACAGATGGATAAATTAGCAACTAGCATGACTTGCTTGAAGAGCTAAAATTTATGCTGCTAAGAACTTGTATTTCCTTTTGTGCAGATACACTAATTTTTTAAAATCCAGTATATTTATTTTAATTTATGTCAAGAAATAGACTCCTTCAAACTCTAGGCCTCTGATGAACATGGGGGGGTTCTTTATCCCAAGGCATATCCCCTGAGGTGCTCCTATTCCATCCAAAGAGCTTTTAAGGACTGTTTTTAAAGAAAAAAGAGAAAAGATTAACCGAGCATTCCTCCACGTTGTCATACGAAGTTGACTTGCGATCATGAAATGGGATTGTGAAGGTCAGGAAAGCCTTTAAGACGTGCTGGGAAAACATGATTCACAGACTTGAGGCAACCCCAGACCACTTGGTTTCCCACAAAGAATGGCTGTTCCCTCCTCAGAGGACAGATATCTGTCCTCCGCCAACCACTTTCTAAATGACTACCAGGGAAGCCATTTGTAAGACTTCTCGTGAGCTCAAGGCTGTTAGTGCTTTAAGTGAAGATTAGGTTTCAACAAAAGACTGAGAACTCCAATGTTCTGGCCAGGAAAGGAACCTTCTTTTAAAAAAAAAAAATCATCTGGCATGAAACTTGGCTGAGGTTACCAGGGTATAGAATGAGGTATGTAAAGAACAAACACGGACCCTTCTCTTCTCTTTTTTTGTTTTCAAGTCTCTGAATGAATGAATCATTTTTTTAAATAAATCTTGTTTGTATTTTAATGGCATCCTTAACCAGAAACACAAGGTAAACTTAACGACCAATTTCCAGGAATTCTTAAATATATACATTTCCAAGTGCAAGTACTGGGATCCCTCAGTTATTGATGGAAACATTAACTACCAGATTCAATTCCATGCTTTTCTATCACTTATAAAAGCACTGCTCTCTTCTTTATATATAAGCCTGATGACAAAGGACCCTGGCTGGCACTAGATGGTCTTCTAAATTCAGCTTAGTTACCTGTGGAATGAAGGGATGGGTATGCCATACACCCTTGCATGTTGTCAATCTGGCAACTATTAGGAAAGCCACTGAGGGAGACAGACACCTGCTCTGTGGTGAGGAACAGTCCTTCTTTGTGGGGAACGAAATGACCCGTGCTTAATTCGACCTGTGATTGGTCTCGTCGGTTCCATGTGTTACTCCGATGTCCCCCAAACTTCCTTGGCATTCATAATCCCAGTCCATGAGCTGAAAGTAAAAAATAAAAAGTCATCTGATAAAATACCGGTTATATGTATCTCATAATTATTTTTCTCCTTTCTCCTTAAAAGTTCTCCTGGGGAGGATGGGAGTTTCGGAGAGATGAGCAGATGCCACTCTGTACAAAGAGATCCTTGTTCGTTAGGTGAAGGTCCCTATAAAAGAGGCCTGAGGAAAGTGAAGTACAGTGGTATACACCCGTAACCTTAGCACTAGGAAGGCTAAGGCAGAGAAGGATAGCTTGTGTGAAGCCAGCCTAGATTACAGAAGGGAGACCTTGTTTCAAGAAAGAAAGAAATCCTCAAAGCCTATGAACTCCTCCCTGTGCTTGCCCTCTCCACCTCTCTCCCCAAACTGTGTGCGCAAGTGCGTGTGCATGTGTGCATGTGCGTGTGCCCGTGTCTAGTGCTGGGGACCAAATCCAGGATTCATGTTCTGTAATATCTGCTATACTCCCAGCCCCAGCTGAGGAAGCTAGAAGGAAATAGCTATAGAACAGAAATGAAGTTTCACAGGAAACACAATTTTCTAACTCACATATTTGCACTTTCTAGCAAGGAATACATTTCCACTGTTATATACCACCTCGCCTAAGGCATTTTGTTTCAGCAGCAGAAGCAGGTCAAGGTATTCTGGTCTTGACTCACTACTCATCTGGAGTATCCTTGCTATGATTATTAGAACTGTCTACAGACATCTTCCCACTACTTATATAAACTAAGAATATGCACACTGCAGTGTCTAACTATTTGCAAATGGCATCTATAAATTCAGTCATTTGTTGATAAGAGAGGATGGTTAATCTCAGGCCCAAGCCTTGACAAGTTGGATTCAATTCACACTTTGACTACAATTGTTTGAATCTTCGATTTTGGAAGATAAGTGACAACCTGAGTCTTGGTTCTCTCTTTGTAGAGTCAGCCTAGTTACAGCTTCTATGTGACCTTTTGGGGTATGATTTGTATAATGACTAAGTGACACATAATATATATTTAGGAAAAAATACTGCCACTATTGCTATCATATCTCCTCAAGAGTCTAGGAAAATCTGTAGGGTTGCAATAGATATTTTCATTGATGATTGTGACAGAAGTAAGTTTCCAAGGGACAAGAATTTTTGTCCCTTTCATATGTTGGTGGGTACCTAGTCCAAAAATGACATCTGGCACACAGGACATTCAGTAAACATTAGGTAAATGACAGTGACTCTTTCCATCTTCTTTTATTTCATGTTATTATTTTATTTGCAGTAATGTGGATCAAGCCTAAGACCCTGAACATGAGAGGTAAGTGCCCCACCACTGTCCAGCTCTGGACCACTTTTGATGTGTCCAGGTATTGTGCAACCGTGGATGATCACAGCTGACTCCAGAGGCCTAGGCAAGAGGACAGAGACCTGGAGGCCCGCTGTGGCTGCACAAAAACCCAGCTTCCAAAAATATCTTCTAAGCATCAGAATGAATGAGCCTGCATCAAGGAAGGTTCAGATGAGAACACAAGCAGTGGAAAGATCGACAGCCAAGCCATGGCCGTAATCAGGTTAGAGAAATGTTGGCGTGAGCTAAGCCACAACTGAAGAGAGAAAGTTACAAGAGGGTGGGTGACATATGAAGCCAGCCTGGGCTATCTATGTAGGGAGAACTATAAAGGTCAAATTGCCCCAGTACATGAGAAAAACAACACATTACACAACACACTTTACATAATATTTTAGTAATACGTCTGATAATCAAGAGTCCTCAGTGCAATTTACATAACATCTTAGAAATACATCTGATAAGCAAGAGCTCTCTCTTTGCCCAGGGCTAAAATATACTTTAGCCTTATGAGTCTTGTGACTTTCTAAGCCTCCAGTACTCTGTCCGTTTCCTCAGCCTCCTTCAGCTTCCTCCCCACCTTTCTTCCACTCATAGGAGATGTCAACAGGATGGACAATGAACCAGCTGCATTTTAACTGGGCTGGCTTTAGGAGCGTGTGCAAGTGAAGCCCATCACTTTTAGAACCAGCACTGTACCAAAGCCCATACTTTCCAGACTTGTTTTCAGTATCTAGTTATCTATCTATCTATCTATCTATCTATCTATCTATCTATCTATGGTGTTAAAGTTTGAATCAGAATGTTGATCTTGTGCTCTACTTCTGAGCTGTATTCCTAGATATTTAGTATTATTTTAAATAGGAAAAAAAAACCAACTATGAACATAGTATCTTAGTGAATCCCCAGGTATCAATGTTCACCTGACCATTAACTGAACACATTGGTGCACACCTGTAACCCCAGAATTTGTGGGGCTGAAGCAAGAGGCAAGCCTGGGCTATACGAAGAGACCAGTCACAGAGAATGAATGAATGAATGAATAAATAAATAAATAAATAAATAAATAAAAGCAAACAAGAGTTACTGAAGCCTTTTAAGTGTGAAGGCCAAGCCACCTTGCCCTTAATATAGAGGCAGAAGTGTGCTGTGCTTGCCACGGTCAACGTGCTGCTGACTTTGACACGAAGCCCAGAGCAGCATTATTTGATGTTGAGGTATAACTCAGTATAGTGCTAAGGTGTCAGAATACTTGTTTACTAATAATAACTGCAAAGAGGCTTAAATCTATTTTAAACTGATTTATTTCGAAGACATTGCCCTTTCAACTTCTCACACATAATTTATGAAAATAAACGTATGTGAATATAGCCTCAAGGCACGTATTCTCACTTATTTTCCAAATAGCTCTAGATAGCAACTTTCTATTGGTTTTTATATTAAATACAGAACTGCTCAGATGACAATTAGTGCTTCCTCATTCATCACAGAAGTTTCTGAACATAATTTAGGTTCCAGAATAGCAAGCTCCCTAAAAGCCCTGCCATTTCTACCCATTGGCAAGGTCGTTTGTAGTTAGCCACAGATCTGTTGACTTAAGCTCATGGATGGGACATATATATTGCCTTTATGATGTCATTACCTAATGCCTCATCGTCCGATGCAGAATAACATCAGAATGTAATTGGAAGAGGCTTGGTTGCTCACTGCTGTCTCCTTGAAGAATCTCAAACGGGAGTTCATGCATTAGGGTATAAAATAATGCTTTCTGAAGCTATGTTCTTCATCCTTCTCATCTTTAGAATCTTCCAAATGCTGAAAGCCTTTACTTCATCTCCATTCAAAAATACTTTCACCAGAAAAAAAAAAAGAAGAAAGAAAGTATTTCTCAACCTTGATTGAACATTTGTCTGTCTTTACATCTCTGACTTTTCTGCAAGGATCTCAGCTGGTCACTGTATAATGTGAGGACATGGGCACTCCAAGGTGTGGTCGAAAAGAAGGTTTTAATTGTCGATATGAGAGATTCAGAGGCCTCTGGAAGAGAGCGGAGCAAGGAGAGAAAGTAGCAAGCGAAGCATGGCCAGCAGAGTGAACTGGGACGTGAGGAAAGAGAGGGGGACCAAGAGAGGGACAAAGAGACGTGACCAAGAGAGGGGACCAAGATTGTGCATAACTGAAATGGCAGGGTTATATAGGACTGAGAAGCTGGGAGAAGGGGAAGCCCTTGAGCTGAACAAGTTTACGGTACAGATAGGGTGAGTACAAGGACTCCAATGTACTTGCAATGCTGAGAAACTGCAGGACAGCATATCCGTTGGTATGCTAATAGACACCTCTGGTACCCATTTGCACTGTATTTCTTTTGGACCTGACAATCAAGAGGAGAGGCAGCATGTGTTACCTGGAGGCTAAGGATTGAACTCCCTTATGAGGAGGGAGGTAAGGTAAATTTAATTTCCCCTTCTGACAAGGAAGGCTCCTTTTCTGTTCAGTGGTAGGGACTGAGCCCGGAGCATCATACTCCAGGCAATCACTCTTCCACTAAGTTATATCCTCTACCGCTCATTCAGTATTTCTAAGAACTATGGAAATATAAATGGTTTGCTGGCTGCCCTGGGGAACTAGAAGACAAGACCATCTCACCCTTAAGGATTAAATGAGTGTTGATATGGTGGCGTAAGTCTTTAATCCCACAACTCTGTGAGTTTAAGGACAGCCTGGTCGGCACAGTCAGTTCTAGGCCAGCCAGAGCTACATAGTGAGACCCTGTTGTCAAAACAAAACCAAAATAATTAAACGAGTCAATGAGATTCCCCTTACTCGGAGCTGGAGAGATGGCTCACTGACTGCTCTTCCAGAGGTCCTGGGTTCACTTCCCAGCAATCACTTGGTGGGTCACAACCATTTTTAAAGGAATCTGATGCCCTCTTTTGGTGTGTCTGGTGTGTGTACTCATATACATAAAATAAATAAATATATCTTTTAAAAATTCCCCTTATCAATGTCCAGATTTCTGGAACCATAGTTACTGCTCTAAAGTTATTGAAATAACCAAATAGCTCTTAAGTTAGAAAAAATAACATACCAATTTGGAAAAAAAAAAATGTGTCCAAGACTAAATAAGTGCCAGGTATGTATATAATATAAAACACAACAGAAAGTAACTTCAAGAGATAATTTTTGGAAAAGAAATAAAAAACCCTCACCTATCTTCCTGGCACTGAGCTCAAGACAGGTCAAGGCACAACCAAACCCTGTATCAGGGAGTAATATGAGAGTCAGCCAAGCCAAATATTTAGCTGCTTTTACTATTGACTGCCAAAAGCGTTTTAAAAAAATATCTTGCATATGTGCATGAGCAGGGGTGTGGGGAGAACAAGAGAGCAGGTAGATTCTCTGGAGTTGGAGCGATAGGCCCCTGTGAGCTGCCCGGCACTGGGTTGAGAACCAAACTCAAGTCCTCTGGAAGACACGTTCGAACACTCTTAACTCCCAAGCCATCCCTCCAGCCAGGAGTTTTTTGTTATGGGGTTTTGCTGTTTTTAAACAGTCAATTGTATCTTTCTAATGAAAAAGTTAGTATTTCTAAGAGAAATTGCAGGAAATGGCAAGAAAATAAAGACATGGGCCAGGGTCGCTGCTCCAAGGTACACGAGAGCCTGGGCTGTATTTCTAGCATTGCAAAGCATCTTTATAGAAATTGAAACTGGGGCGGAGTTGACAGCAGGTAAGGCAGCTGGACACACATCAAGAGTTATGAGCATTTGACATGAAACACGAAGGCGAGGACGGCAGAAATGACATTGGAGAATGGAAAGAACTCTGTTGGAAAGGGATTAAGAGCCAGGGGCCAGGCCTGCATCAGGGGAGCTGCAGCCGTCCAGGTACATGCGCATATGTCTACACAGTGAGAGCCCTGGGGCCGAATCCCGCCAAAGACTCAGCACCTCGCAGTATCATGCCAGAAAGCCAGACTAATAATGCCAGATCTTCACATCGTTCCAAGAGCAGCCAACAAATGATTCCACATGAATCTTCCCAGTTTGTAACTACTTGCTCAACTTTATAAAATGCCGTACAAAATCTGATACTGTATATGCTGTGTTTAAAAAATATTATTAAATACAATCTTTGAATAAACACATATTTAGTGAAATACAGATTAGATCGGTAAACTCTAAATCCAGTTGTTAGCCCCAGAGAAGAAAGGATTGGGGACGAGAGAAGAAAGGCACCCACGGGCTTTCTGTTACATCCGTGATGTTTTATGACTTTAATAAAAATCTGTAATAAGTATGGCAACACGATAGCACTGTAAGACCGTGTAGTAGGTTTGTGAGTTTTTATTGCATTATTGTCCATGCTGTTCTGTACATTTGAAATATCTTACAATTAAAAAACAATAACAATTTGCAGGCCGAATGAAACACTGGCGTCCATATCATTTTACTGAAGGCCATTCCCAGCCTTTGAGTAGCGTGTCCACATAATCACGGGGCTCATGCGGAGGTCAGACCAGAGTGAATAATTGTTTGGTTGCTACCAAAGCAAGACCCATGGGATATAAGTGGTTTGCAGCCTCTATAGGCATCGAAATCACTTGTTCAGCTTGCTAAAAAAGAAATATTTGCTCATCCTTAACTACACAAAGTTACTTGTTCATAGTTTTAACTCTTCAGGAAAATGAGAAGTTTGAACCCATGAGTTAGAAGCCAGTCAAGACAATATAGAAATCCCATCTCAAAAAAAAAAAAAAAAAAAAAAAGCAAGTGGTAAGGGAGTGTGGTGGAGGTGTGGCCCAGTGATGGAGCACTTGCTGTCACTGTGAGAGCCTCTGGCCCCCTCCCAAGCACTGCAGAAGACAAATAGAATCCTCATAACTGATTCTCCAGGTAGAAATTAGATGTCTTTTGTTTTGTTTTCTGCGTTCTCTGAGACAGGGTTTCTGTGTAGCCCTGGCTGTCATGGAACTCACTCTGTCGACCAGGCTGGTCTTGAACTCACAGAAATCCACCTGCCTCTGCCTTTCAAGTGCTGGGGTTAAAAGTGTTCACCATCACTGTCCAACTTGCAATTATATATTGTATACGTTTGTGGTATACCACAGTTTAAAATGTGACAGCCCAAAGAACCCTGCTTTGACACAGAAAAGCCACACTAGCAAACGAGGAATAGCCCATCAGGCAGCGACTGTAACTATTCAAGGTTGGCTCTCCTAAACTAGATGTAAGGATATATACAGCAAAATAACAAATGAGACAAAAGAAGTCTTTTTTAACTAAGAAATAAGAGTTTCTTGTGATACTTTTATCTTCTTTTCTTTCTTTTTCTCTTTTTCTTTGCTTTTCTTTTTTTTTTTCACCTTACAGTTTTCTTGCTTTTTTAATTTATGCTTTCTAGTTTTGTGGGGGTTTTGTTTGCTTGTTTGATTGATTGTTTGATTAATTGATAGGTTGGTTGGTTTTTTTCAGGGCAGGGTCTCTCTATGAGCCCTAGCTGTGCTAGAACTCACTCTGTAGACCAGGCTGGCATGAACTCACAGAAATCCACCTGCATCTGCTTCCCGTCACTGCCTGGCTTGGTATTATGCTTTTATAGGATTTTTGTGTTTGTGTCTGTGAATATGTGTTTCTTGTGCTTTTTCTTGTGACCTTTTTTATGTTTGTTTTGCTCTACTATAATTTTTTCTTATCTACTTTATATTTATTATTAAATATTATATTATTACATAATATTAGTATTGTTATTACTGCTACTATTTGCTATTATTATTATTTAGATTCCTGGATGTTCTATAATGAGAGACAGAGCAAAACAGAGATAGATTTCACATAGGTGGGAAGGTAGGATGGATCCAGGGAGAGTTGGGGGAGGGAAATAGTTATCAGAATATATTGTATAAAAAAATCTATTTTCAGGGCTGGAGAGATGACTCAACAGTTAAGAAAACTGGCTGCTCTTCCAGAGGTCCTGAGTTCAATTCCCAGCAACCACATTCTGGCTCACAACAATCTAGAGGGGGAGTCTTATGCTCTTTTCTGGCATATGAATGTATATGCAGCAGAATACTCATACATTAAATAAATAAAACATTTTTTAAAAAATTAAAAGTCAATTTTAAAATATCATAATAAAACAAAATGAAACTCCTTTTTTTTGGTCCATATCAAAACCCAGAGGAAGGTATGGCTTTGTCTTATACATCCCTTTATCCCTTTATCCCTTTAACCTCTTCACCCTCTCCCATTTTCAGCATCCTCTACTAGAGGAGTACATTTGTTAAAACCAACGAACTTGCATGATCTTTGCATCATCCAGAATGAAAATCCTCTCAGCAAGGATATAAGTAATTTCCCCCAAATGTTTGTCACAGTGAGACATAGCTAACATCCCACCCTAGTAGTGATAGACTGGACCTCTGTAAAGGAACAATGACAATAGCGGCCTTTCCTTAGGCAACCACCAACCAGTCAAGACAGTGATGGGGCTCCTCATTGCCTATCTTTGTTCAAGTCCCAATAAGGACCCTAAATATAAGGAACACAGTATGACCTGGGAGAAAATGTGGAACACATGTAAGAATGTGGGAACGAGTATTGAGAACATAAAATCAACCAGACAATTTGTTGTTACAAGATCACTAAGCAAAAATTAAAATAAAAAAGATTTATTATATATTTTTCCACTTTTTTATTAGATATTTTCTTAATTTATATTTCAAATGCTATCCCAAATTTTCCCTATACCCTCCCCACGCCCTGCTCCCCTACCCACCCACTCCCACTTCTTGGCCATGGCATTCCCCTGTATTGGGGCATATAAAGTTTGTAATACCAAGGGGCCTCTCTTCCCAATGATGGCTGACTAGGCCATCTTCTGCTACATATGCAGCTAGAGACACGAGCTCTAGGGGTTCTGGTTAGTTCATATTGTTGTTCCACCTATAGGGTTGCAGACCCCTTCAACTCCTTGGGTACTTTCTCTAGCTTCCCCATTGGGGGCCTTGTGTTCCATCATATAGATGACTGTGTGCATCCACTTCTGTATTTTCCAGGCACTGGCATAGCCTCACAAGAGACAGCTATATCAGGGTCCCTTCAGCAAACTCTTGCTGGCATATGCAATAGTGTCTGAGTTTCGTACTGATTATGGGACGGATCCCCAGGTGGGGTAATCTCTGGTTAGTCCATCCTTTCGTCTTAGCTCCAAACTTTGCCTCTGTAACTCCTTTCATGGGTATTTTGTTCCCTATTCTAAGAAGGAATGAAGTATCCACACTCTGGTCTTCCTTCTTTTTGATTTTCTTTTATTTTGCAAATTGTATCTTGGGTATTCTAAGATTCTGTGCTAATATCCGCTTATCAGTGAGTGCATATCTAGTGACTTATTTTGTGAATGGATTACCTCACTAAGCATAATATCCTCCAGATCCATCCATTTGCCCAAGAATTTCATAAATTCATTGTTTTTAATAGCAGAGTAGTACTCCATTGTGTATATGTACCACATTTTCTGTATCCATTCCTCTGTTGAGGGACATCTGGGTCCTTTTCAGCTTCTGGCTATTATAAATAAGGCTGCTATGAACATAGTGGTGCATGTGTTCTTATTACCAGTTGGAACATCTTCTGGGTATATGCCCAGGAGAGGTATAGCTGGATCTTCTAGTAGTACTATGTCCAATTTTCTGAGGAACTGTCAGACTGACTTTCAGAGTAGTTGTACAAGCTTGCAATCCCACCAGCAATGGAGGAGTGTTCCTCTTTCTCCACATCCTCACCAGCATCTGCTGTCACCTGAATTTTTTATCTTAGCCATTCTGACTGCTATGAGGTAGAATCTCAAGGTTGTTTTGATTTGCATTTCCCTGGTTACTAAGAATGTTGAACATTTTTTCAGGTGCTTCTCAGCCATTCGGTATTCCTCAGTTGAGAATTCTTTGTTTAGCTCTGTACCCCATTTTTAATGGGGTTATTTGATTTTCTGGAGTCCAGCTTCTTGAGCTCTTTGTATGTATTGAATATTACTCCACTATCAGATTTAGGATTGGTAAAAATTCTTTCCCAATCTGTTGGTGGCCTTTTTGTCTTATTGACAGTGTCTTTTGCCTTACAGAAGCTTTGCAATTTTATAAGGTCAATTTATTTGTCAATTATTGATCTTACAGCACAAGCCATTGCTGTTCTGTTTAGGAATTTTTCCCCAGTGCCCATATCTTCGAGGCTTTTCCCCACTTTCTCATCTATAAATTTCAGTGTCTCTGGTTTATGTGGAGGTCTTTGATCCACTTAGACTTGAGCTTTGTACAAGGAGATAAGAATGGATCTATTCGCCAGGGCGTGGTGGTGCACTCCTTTAATCCCAGCACTTGGGAGGCAGAGGCAGGCAGATTTCTGAGTTTGAGGCCAGCCTGGTCTACAAAGTGAGTTCCAGGACAGCCAGGGCTACACAGAGAAACCCTGTCTCGGGAAAAAAAAAAAAAAAAAAAAAGAATGGATCAATTTGCATTCTTCTACATGATAAACACCAGTTGTGCCAGTACCATTTGTTGAAAATACTGTCTTTTTTCCATTGGATGGTTTTAGCTCCCTTGTCAAAGATCAAGTGACCATAGGTGTGTGGATTCATTTCTGGTTCTTCAATTCTATTCCATTGATCTACATGTCTGTTGCTGTACCAGTAGTTTTTAATCACAATTGCTCTGTAGTACAGCTTAATGTCCGGCATGGTGATTCCCCCAGAGGTTCTTTTATTGTTGAGAATAGTTTTTGCTATCCTAGGAACTTCAAGTCTTTGAAGAAAGAAATTGAAGAAGATCTTAGAAGATGGAAAGATCTCCCATGCTCATGGATTGGCAGGATTAATATAGTCAAAATAGCTATCCTTTCAAAAGCAATCTACAGATTCAATGCATCCCCATCAAAATTCCAACTCAATTCTTCACTGATTTAGAAAGGGCAATTTGCAAATTCATCTGGAATAATAAAAAAACCTAGGATTTATTATATTTTCTGTATGAGAGTACACTATAGTTGTCTTCAGACATACCAAAAGAGATGGATCCCATTACCGATGGTTGTGAGCCAACATGTGGTTGCTAGGAATTGAACTTAGGACCTCTGGATGAGCAGTCAGAGTTCTTAACCACTGAGCCATCTCTCCAACCCCCCTAAGCAGGCATTTCTGAAGTGGAAACTTAAGGGTTCTTTGGAAAGTCAGTTGAATAGTGTTTTGCTAGGGCAAACACATAAAGGAACACTTCCTTAAAGTGGACACAGGTATGAAAAGCTACGGCAGATTCGTGAAAACATTTCACTTAAAACAAACACAGGAGAGAGGATGTTCTGCTAAAACAAGCACGTGAGAGGACACATTATAAGAGATTCTTTGCTAACAGGCATGTGTTGGTCTGCCTTACATTACATAGTTGAGCTGAATTGGTCGGAACACCATAAGACACTTCTCATGGTGTGCTGCAGTTTCTTACCACTTCCAAGGACTCGGGCTGATTGGGTGCACGCGCTGAAGCAAGACCTGTGCTGAGGACACTCGATGTTTGGAGGGTATGAATAGAACTCTACAGAATGATGGGGACAGAGCTTGACTTGTTGGTATGGATTTCTCCTTTAATATTGCCAGCCATGGGCCTGAGAAAGGTGCTAATGGTATATTTAGTTGGCTGGCAGAAACATGGCCTATAGAAATGATTAGTCTGGGGCTACAGCTTAGTCATAGAGTAAGTGTTTAGCATAAGCGAAGCTGTAATTTTAACCACACACACACACACACACACACACACACACACACACACACACACACACACATTTCATAACTCCACCACCACCAAACCAAGAACAAAACCATACTTACTCATGCTCTTTGGTGATCCTAGAATATACACACCTTTTACCAGCAGCTTGAAAAGTGGACTTGCAAGGGGAAGCCCAGTTCTGTTGCCTTTTGAATGTGAAATGTCTAAGACCATGTTTGAATATTTGGTCCCCGACTTGGTTGTGTTGTTTGGGAAGGCTGTGGAACCTTTAGGAGGTAGACCCCTCTGGAGGAAGTGAGTCACTGGGGGTGAGTCTTGAGACTTTATAGCCAGATCTCACTGTCTCTCTCTGCATCCTGATGGCAGATCTGAAGTTGCCAGCCAGTTCCCACCCCTGCCACCATGCATCTCATACCTGCTGCCACGTCTACTCCGCTAGGATGGATGATATCTCTGATAGGACAAACCCATTCTCCTTTAAGTTGTTTTTGGCTGAGTATTTTATCAAAGCAATGAGGATGTAGCTAAGAAATGTTCCAGGATTGCTCTCTTCTGTGGACTATATCTTACTATGAAAATTACTGTCACTAATTTAGAAACCTGAAATGCCATGCGATCCTGAGGTGACAGAGTCTAAGCAGTGGCACTTAGTGATGAATGATAAAGTGGATGTCATTAACAGATAATGGATAGCAGAAAACAACAACAACAACAACAACAACAACAAAGCAAATCAACAATCAGAACATTCTCACTGTCGCAGATACTTGACTTGTCTGGTTAATTATGGTCCTCTTAAAAGTGAAACTAATATGAAACCTACTAAATTCCTACTGATGTGAATTATTTGTAGCAGAAAAAGTAAAAATTAATGGATAAAATTTTAACCCAAAATATAAGAATGAGGAACTATGTATGGTACTTCAACCATTTCTAAGCCTTTAGTCTGTTTGTAGGTCCAGAACCCACTAAATAAAGGGGGAGACTGACACCCCTTGAAGAAGGACTCAAATATGTGTTATTGAAATGTAGTTATCTATTTTTTCCCATCCTTCTCCTAGGGGATCTATAACCTTATACCAGATGCTTCATAGAAAATGAAACAATCAGACGTTTCCTGTGCTGTTTAGATAATTAGTTCTAAAGTGGCATTGATTTCAAGATACCTGAAATGGCAGCAGTGGCTTTGTAGGCAGAGTAGGGAGTACTGCAGTGAGTCATAGCTGAACATTAGTTGAGATGTAACTAACAGTGAGTGAAGTGTCACTTCCCAGATTCTAGTACATCACTGGAATCCATATAATCAGCACCTGGCACAATCCCCAGAGTGGTCTCAAAAGCTGTGGAGTCTCTGTCATTCTGGTGGAATGACTGACCACAGAACTGTGTGCCATAAGCTAGGTGCTATCTGATACAGCAAGCCAAAAGCTAGACATTGACAGAAGCTCTCTGTCACCAGTACGGAGTGGTGCATGGATGCTGAAACAGTAGCAGGTCTTGAAGGGTTCATGAAAGGCACCAATGGGCCCTTCGTACCTCCTTACACCACATGCCTTCTCCTTGGCAACCTGCAATTACAGCTCAGCAAGGAGTCCACTATGCTCAGGTGGCAGAGGGCAAGCCTACTGGGGCCTGATCTACTGATGGCACATTACGAAGCAGGCAGATATAGCACTGTGCCTTCTATAGTGGGACTTCTATAGGGTTGGGAGGAAGGAACATCTCTACTATAGGACAAAGTCTGGGCAGCGCACTTGCTTGTGTACTGTGTTAAGAAGCCAAACTGGCTAGACATGAAATTACATATTGATTTGTGCACGAAATGATGGTTTTCCCAGATGGTCACAGACTTGAAAGGGACATGATTAGAAAACTGGTGACTCAGTCACTATTACTAGAAATAGAGTTGTTGCAGTGACAACATTAACAATAAATATGAGTGCCACATTGTGTCTATCAGCTTTCAGTCTATGATAATAGTCTAGTGGAAGAGATTATATTAAAAAACTATAGTGGAAGAGATTATATATATATATATATATATATATATATATATATATATATATATATATATATATATATATATATATATATATATATTTGAAGCCATGAAGGCATGGATTCAAATAGTCACTATTTATAAAGCAAACAAAAAATACTTTTTTCCCTGTTCCTGGAGCTATTTGAGAATATCAGGAGCAAAATATATATATATATATATATATATATATATATATATATATATATATATATATATATATAAAACTATAGTGGAGCATAAAATTACCCAGTTGCAAAATATACAACAGACAGGTTTAAGGGAGGCAGAGGCAGGTGGATTTCTGAGTTCGAGGCCAGCCTGGTCTACAAAGTGAGTTCCAGGACAGCCAGGGCTACACAGAGAAACCCTGTCTCGAAAAAAAAAAAAAAAAGGTGCGGGGGGGTATAGCTTTGTATAAACAAATAAAATGTGTACATTTTGTGTTGCATGAGGGTAGAGTCACGTATACAAATAATCAAAGCTAGTTAATGTTCCAGTCAATTCATGGCTGAAGTGAAATAAAACCTAAATATAAAGTTTAATATGACACACTATTGTGTAGACCCAATATGTGCCTACAGAAACATTATTAAGATGGAGAGGCAGCAATGCAGGGGAGAGGGCAGGAGGGTGAGAGAGCAGTGATGCAGGGGAGAGGGCAGGAGAGTAGTCAGTGACTGAGGGAAGAGCTCAGGAGAGTGTTCTGTAAATATGTCTGTGGTGAGGACATAGCCAGCAATGTGAACTAATGCTTTTGTCCTGCTACCTTGTTAATCTTTGAGGACTCAGCTTCATGATACAAGCCATGAAGACATGTATTCAAATAGCCACTATTTATAAATCAAACAAAAGCACTTTACCCTCTGTTCCTGGAGCTATTTGAGAATATCAGGAGCAAAGTCACATGAGGCTATGAGAGCAATGTGGTCCTCGCCGGTGTCCAGGATTGATGCAGCTGATCTGGCTGGCTAGCCAAGTGTATGCATCTTAGCACATCGCTCCATCTTCTTCTTTCCCACAGTTTCATGCTCCCCGGGAGAGAACAGGCTTCCCAAATAGAGGACCATTCTTCAGTCAAGGATGTCGGAATGGCTGTGGACCTGCAAACAAGAGCTTGAGAATCTAACATGGCTAAGCGCTCACAGTACTGCCCACCTGGTTTTGGTTCTCTGGCGATATTTAAAGTGAGGACTGAAGGAACATTGGTCAGATTGTGGACTATAGCTGATACTGCACACTCTGTCATTGAATTAATAGGAAATAAATAATGGTAAGGATGCAGAGAACATAAAAACACACAGCCTCACAGATGTACATGATCTATTGCCCATATGGGGCCGAAGGTGTCAGCAGTATGGATGGTCAGCATTTGACAGATATTTCAGCTCAGTGTGGCGGAGGCAGCTCTTAGAGTTTACCTGCGTTGAAGAGGTGGGGTTTTAGAGAAGATGAGTCGGTAGTATGGAAGAAGCTGGAGAGACACATAGTCTTTCAGAAGTGAAAGAAACTTAAAAATCAAATGAGCAAGGGGCTGAAGAAGTTCATGTAAATTGTGAGTTTAAGTTATAGTCTTGCCTCACGGGCAGCCAGAGTGCATGAAGTCAGGATTTCTCCTTTGTTCCCATTACAGGCTCAGACAGAGAACAGCCTGCTGTGTGGGGTACAGACAGGGCACTTTGTTAGGGCTTGCTGGTTATTTCCATTTCGTTCCTTACTTGTTTTGTTTCCTGTCTGTGAACGCTTTTGTGTGTGTGTGTGTGTGTGTGTGTGTGTGTGTGTGTGTGTTCCTCTCAGGTTGTTGGGTTTTAAATCTGAGCACATCCAAGCCAAGGAACGCACACATACTTTGTGGTATTTCTCTTCATCGGACTTGATTCCCCTAAGACTTGGGAAGGGTGTGTTTGTGAACCGCCACCAGGAAGGCATCATGTCAGGAAGCCTGGTGCCTTTCAGGCAAACATGGAGATAAGAGTTCTCCATCAGCATCTGCAGGCAGCAGGGTGCGACAGTGACACACTGGGCCAGCCTTAAGCATCTGAAACCTCAAGACCTACCTGCAGAGTCAGTGACACGCTTTCCCCAACAAGACCACACCTATTCCAGCAAGACCACACCCACTTCAACAAGGCCACGCCTCCTAAAGATGCTACTCCCTGTGAACCTATGGGGGCCATTTTTATTCAAACCACTACATGGCCTCTTGTCAAATCTTACAGTATTATGCCTTAAATACTCATGGTGCTCTGGCTACAATGCTTTGCTCCACCCTCCATTTCCCCTACTTATCACTTTCCCAGTCATCTTCCTCACCTGTCAATCCTTCCCACCCCCCACCCCCCAGCTAGGAAGACCACCTGTATTGCTATCCCAACTATCCCTCAGGTGCTTGATAATTGTAGCTATGGTTCTCTTTATGGCCAATTCACACAGCTTTGAGGACAGTTCAAAGGAAGTTTATTTTATGGTTATAGTTTAAACTTTAAAGCCTATCAAAATGGAAATTTAATCACCAATTTGAATCACGGTGTTTGGGGCAGGCATGTAATTGCTGTGCTGTGCTTTGAAAATTCTTGGGACTGTGTATTGAAATTTACCAACTGAAGCCATGTCTTAAACTTTATTAACTCATATTTTAGTATGGAGAATGTTTAAACGAGAGATCAATTTATTCTCAGTGGGGGTGGGGGTGGGGGTGGGTCATTAGATTCGTGACATTTTCTAATCTATAACCTGGTTGCTCCCGAGAATGCTACCAAATAACCCTTCAGTGGATTACTTAAAATTTAGTGAATTAGTTTAAAACTACCTTATTTAAGCTTACCTCTGTAAACATTGTACTTTACTTCAAAATACTTATTTACATGTGTATTATTTATGAGGTGTGTGTGTGTGTGTGTGTGTGTGTGTGTGTGTGTTATCTTGGAGATGGAGTTACTGGGCATTTTTCAGCTGCCTGACATAGACATGGGGATCTGAGCTCCAGCCCCCAGGACAGAGCAGCAAAGGCTCAGGACCAGTGTTTCATCTTTCCAGCCATTCTCTGCATCTGTTCAGCTTCTTTCAAGCCACATGTATCATATACTTTAATAATTTTACCCCGCTTTATGTAAATCACATAGCACATACTGAAAGTAATTTTACTCCAGGGTGTGTAAAATTAAAGTACACAGTCAAGGGCTTACTGGGAAACTAAGCTAAATGTAACCATGGGCATAGATAGTCTGAGCATCCCACAAGGAAGAACTGTAAGCTTTCTTGATGTGTTTCCCCCCTGCAGATAGAGGATTAGCAGTGGCTACGGGGTACATGCCTGAAATACAGGACTGCTCTGTGCCTAATGAGGGGATTCCACAGATAGATGCTGTTTCTATTACTTCTGGCTTAGTGGCTTTGCAAAAGTGAATGGAACGTTCTGCTGTATTTTAACCTTTTACTTACACACTTCCACAAACTCTACATTGCCTTAGTTCCAACTTGGATAATTCAAAGGACTGTAGCTCTTGTCATGGTTTAATTATCCTGTCAAGTGACCAGATACACTGTTAGACAATGTCCAGTGCATGGCAAGAGAATGTCCACTTCTTCGTTTCCCTTTAGATAATTTGCGCAAAAGGCAAGGACCTGCACCTTTCTGCTCGAAGGACGTGAATCAGTTCTAAAACTGAGCAGCGCAGTGAACCCTTTGGAGTGTGCCACCAAATAAGGACAATGTGTTCATACGTCCCATGTAGCCTCTGAGATGGAATCCGGGCCAAGGATTACTAGCTAGTGGGAGAACACACAGGTATGTTTGGAGAAATGGAAGTTTAAGAACCCTGGGTGTTGTCCAGGGATAAGAGTTACAGGTACAATGGATATTAGTCAGGGAATCTGAATGCTGCTTACACATGAGAACCTGGTTTTGTTCATCTGCTTTTATTTTTTTTTTAAGTCCTAATGTTTTAGCCAGTTAACGAGAACTTCTATGGGAGGGCAGGGTCTCAGCATAGGGCGTTGAGAAAAATATCCCCTAGACTCTGAAAGCTGAGATGCACTCACTGCTCTTTGCTTCTAGATGCAAAGGACTAAGGTCACGTCTTCCCACTGTGATTTTCCAGCACCTATCTCTACAATAAATGCAACTCTGTCTGCTCCAAATCACTTCCTAGAGGCGCTGGCCTCTGGCTTCCTCCCTCCCACCTACAGATCTATCAGTCATCAACTCCTTCAGACTGAACTATTTGCAAATGCAAAGGCATGCTCAAAGAATGAAGCTGGAGCCAGACAACCGATCTGAAAGCATGCTTCAGACTTAGGTGGGGAGGGTGGTAGGTGGTAGTGGTGGATCTTACGGAGAAACGTAGTGTTCTCAGCTTAAGATACTAGTGATCATGAAAACCCAACGAGTAAATATATGGAAAGCATTTATATAACTGCATGCAAGCTGAAAGTGTGTAAAAGGTGAGTACATGAATATAAATACATGTAAATGTTAGTAACACACGTGGGGAACCTGGCACACAGCAAATGCTCTACACAAGCTGCCAGGAACTGTCTTCATTAGTGTTCTCATCTGTCTCATATATTTGTTTTCTTCTATGCAATTATTTTTCCCTCCCCATGTAACTAGCCAATGGATACCAATTTTAACCATTGACCCCATTTAACAGTCCGTGGTTCTCATTGCCTATAGCTATATGGAGAGAAGCTTTGAGAAGAGTGCCAACGGTCTTCTGTACATTTCTCCCTTCTCCATGAGACCAGGTGGATGTCAGGGGAAACAGGAGTGAAGGGAACAGAAGTGGTAGGGCTTGGGCTGGGTAGAGCCTTGCACGGAGCAAATCTGCAGAGTCAATGCAGAGAGATCCAGGATGCCCTTAAAGCAAGAGTAGGTGAGACTCTGCTACTACTTGATATGGGGGGAAGCTGGTGTGCAGTGTGGAAAGTTGGGCCAACAGTGTCAGTCACTGGTGGGCTGTGGAGGGGAGTGAGAAAGAGAAGAGAAGGTTTACTGAGAGATTAGAAAAGACCCCAGAGACAGCACTGGAGGGGACCAGGGGGGAGGAGAGAACAATGGTGGAGTGAATAGGTATTTGGGAGAGGAGAGAAAGGATTTGGAGCTAGTAGGAAGGGCAACCTAGTTGCAGTGGGTGAGTTGAAGGTGGGGCTTCAGAGAGAGTAATCTTTTAGGAAATGGAATGTGGAGCGTTTGCCCTGTGCATTAGGGAAAATGGCGCTCTGCCTCCTACATTATTCTCTATTGCAGAGTGAGTTTGTATTTTTGAGCTCCTAGCTGTGCAAGAGTAGCAAGCAGAGTTATAGAAGGTAGGAATCAAGAGGAGTAAGGTCAAGTCAAGGCTGAGGAGGAGTTGGTTGAAAGTCAAATGAAATGATTACCATAACCAAAGTTACAATTTGGGCAAATAGTCAAACCAACGATAGGTCTGTGTTGCCTGTCACTAAAGAATAGTCTAGATGCTTTAATATGAAACGCACAAGCTTTGGACTCATTAGAAGTGTTCCAGAGAAAATGATCAGTTGTATTTGTGTTTTATGGTTTGCCTCCTTATAAAAGTAATGTGTGCTGCTTCTTATTCACTGGGTGGCTCCAGTGTCACGTGTGCCCACTTAGCACAGGATCCCGTTGCTGAGACCACTTCTGAAAGCCACTTCTAAAATTAGGTCCTTGTGATTTTTTTTATTTAGTAATGAGACATAATAATTGACAAGCATCTTTATTTTTGTTTTGGCCAGGTACACACATTTACTAACCGTTGCTCCAGGCCATTGTTGGCAGGATGCTGAGGAAGAAGTGCTGAAGAAGTGCTTACTCGGCAAATAAAATAACCCCCCTGCCCCCCCCCCTCCCGCTGGCAAGCAAGGTGGAAAACAAAGAGAAGGCCAAGCTGAAGACAGACTGGACTCCTGACAGCAGTTTCAAAACTTCAGAGATGTGGGGTCTTTCTTTCATGACCCAGATCATGCAGCCTAGAGTCTTCAGTGATCACCTCCCTCATCCCTGGACACTGCCCTGATGGTCCAAGGAGAGTTTAGGCAGCTGGTGTGAACAAGACTGGAACCCTGTCATAAACTATTCTCTTTATCTTCTGGGTTCTGGAGGTGGCACAGGGTCCTTGCAGAACATGTTGAGGAAGGGGTCTTGTCTAGTCATCTATGGCATAAAACTCTGCAAAAAGCTCAGATGACACTCAGACAGAAAGTTAGCTGCTATACATATTAGGTCTGGTCCCTACCAAAAGGGATATTGTCTACTTTAGATTTTTTTTTTTTTTGCATTTTCAAATGATTCTCATAGGGGAATATTTTTTTTATATAACAACAGGGAACATTTACTCATGAATGCTGAATGCCAGGAATATTCCTACCTTTAGCTCAATTTTTATGGGTGTATAAGGATGATACACCACTTCT